>CAUJNA010003827.1:75000-80000 GCA_963377175.1 Effrenium voratum
CTGAAGGATTAGGACCTTAGGATGGATTATGAACGTGTCAAAGTTTCACCCGTTCTACAATTTTCAGCGAGGCAGGAAAATGTCTTGCCAAGGGCCGGGGGCATCGGCAGCACCCAGCTCCAATTGTTGGGCGGAACCGTGAGCACCGTGATCGGTTGGTTGTGGCTCGAACAGGCAGGCATAAGCCCTGGTTGGGAGCAACTTCGGAGGACGTGAGGACTTCTAATTTAGTATTTGCTCCCACCAGTTGTGCCAAGCCTTCGACGGACTGTCCTCAAAATGTGGAAAGCTCAGCGTGAGGAAGCAGGCATCTCATATTTAGGAATTCTCCGAGGTCGGGCGAAGAGGCGTGGGGTGATGGTAGCAGCACGCAAATTGTTGGGCTGTGGCCAAAGATTGTTGGCAGCAGCTGGTGCAACCTGGTAGAATCGACTCAGTTGCGTGCTTCCCGAGTTTGTGTTTTCCGGTGTGCAGGCGATGGTTCGATATCATGGTGTACTAAAGAGCATGGGAGACACGCCGCATCCTTATGAGAAAGGCAAGCACATAGCTTGACCTGTGCATCCTTCAGGTATGGATTTATCAAGTGTCGCACTACGCACCAGTTGTACAACCGCGATGTGTACATAACAAAATCCGCCCGGCTCCTGGCCAGTGGGTTCAGGAAGCTCCAAAAGATTTGGGTAGCTTGCGCCTATGCACCATGCCCTTGCTGAGGACTTGCCTGATGTGTGGGCGCTCTCAGGGCCTCTGAGCTTCCAAGTCGTGCTGAATGAACGTGGTGGGGGCCTCGCCATTCGCGATGCGGGGCAGGAGGCGGGTGGGTCTTTTTGAGGGAACCCTTTTTGGGGTGGTTTAGGAAACGAGAGGGACACATGCCACCATTGGGGGTTCCCCCTATTTTGAGACGAACCCAGGTGTTGCAAGCTTGAAATTGCTGCCAGAGCCGAAGCTTCCAAGATGCTGTGAGGGTCGTCGAAGCAAGGTCGACCACAGGCCCGAGAGGTGCGAGCTGAGGAGAATGCGCCAGAGGCGGGGAAGCCGAGAAGCTTTGCGCCAGTTTCATTCAAAGCTGGGAACTGGACAGGACAACAGCGAAGATGAACCAGCCCCGCCTGCTGCCCAGGATGCCATGCCCACGCAACTTGTTGCCTCAAGCTCCACCCAGGCTCCAGAAGGCACACTCGGCACCACTGCCCTCCGTTGCCAAATCACCATCTGTCTCATCGCCGACGCCATCAGTGCACCAGCAGGAGGTTCGATGTGGACATTGCGTAGTTCCAACCTTGTACTCGAGGTACCTCGTTCGCTGGAGCTGAAGCCTTTGTCAACACCGACAGCGTCGGATGCCTGGGATTCGCGCCGGCCGTTTCTTTTACCGAATGACTCTGAGAACGTCTACCGAACGCCTCTGAGAACGCTTAGGTGAAACTGTCCCATGCTGCCTCATATGCCGGGGCTTCCCTCTTTTTCCTCTCCCCCTGTCTTTCTCTTGCCCCCCTCATTCCTTCCAAGAAAGCGCACGAAACAGTCAGTTGATGCCACCGAGGCCCTGGGCTGATATTGTGGATGATGACGACATTGACTTCGAGATGTTGGAGGCCCTGACTTTGATTCTCCGTGCCGTGGCATGATGTGTCATATTGGCCTGGGATATGGTTGGTCTTCCAACTATTGCATGGCCGCCAGGTAAGCATGCACCCTGAGGCAGCGCTGCAACCACACGCGAGGCGCGTGTATGTTGTGCATCGCAGGCCGAGGACAAGAAGGAGGACGACAGCGACGACAGTCTGGGCGACTGGGGCAGGTGCGGATTGAGCAGCCTTGTGGTCTTACCCTCGCTGCCCCACCAGGCGTCGACGGACCATGTCGCTAGACAAACCTTCGTTCGGCGTAGGCTGGGACACCAGCTCGGAATTCTATCTCTTTGTGGGAATTTGTGCCAGGCTCCAGTCCCAAGGTCTGCGCGCAGGCACAGATGTTGCATCTCGAGAAGCTGGTCTTTTCTTCTTTCTCAGGAGTCGGGGGAGGAGTCTGGGAGATCCTCTGGAGAGCTGCGGCCCGAGCTGCGGATGGAATCTGTGGATCGGTTTCAAGCCAAGGCCACGAGGGGAGACTCCCTCGGCACCTGAAGAGACGTCAGGCAGCTTTCTGCCTGCGCTGACACTACACAGAATGGGTTGTGCGTATGTGAGGGACAGTCAAGCTTGATTGGCCAAAGGCCAATGTTCGACCGTGTTTGGGGTTGTCTAGGCTATCATGACCATAGGAGCGCTCAGCACGGCATCTGCCAGGAGAGGAAAACGGATTGCTGAAGCGCTTGCTGGCATCCGAGCAGGTGGAGCAGGTGCCAAACAAAAAACATCTGGCAGTTTTATCAGCGGTTGAGCTGCATGCAGCTGAACTTCGAACGAGCCGCTGAGCCGCATCCGAAGGATGAGAAGACCACCCAAGTCCGTACACCTGCAGTGGGACTGCCTCTGGGAGCCCCACCGTCGGCCGCTGGCAAAGCACAAAGGCCTGTGAATATGTGAGAAAGACACAAAGGCGCAAGTGGAAGATGTGGGTGTGGCTCAAAATGAAACAGGAGGGGCAAACCGCGGGTTTTGGTCCATGTCTCCACTTGCCAGGGTTCCATTTTTGGAACTGGTTTTCTGAGCCACAGCCATGTGTCTGGAAAGTTCTCCAAATGAGTGGTTTCCCCATATCCGTGAGTGTTGACTTGTCGAGATCTTTGTGATCTTGCAGGTGGGGCGGTGGGAGCAGTGGAGATGAGAGCGAGGCTTTGCTTCAGGAGTCGAGGGTGTGCAGGGCTGCGCGGGCATCAAGCAACAAACGCACATGCAGAAGGAAGCTCACGTATGTTTCTTGCTCTATGTTCAGGACACCGCAGACATGGGAGCGCTGTCACCAGGCACGTTGTGATTCGTGCGGCCGCTGCGATACCTGTGTGTGGCACCAAGGCTCCGACGCGATTTGGCGCTCTCACCCGGATCCGTTTTTCCAGATGGAGGCACCGATCATTCAGCCGGCCCAGCCGGCCCAGCCGGCGACGGCCATGCAAGCGATGTGCGAGCCCGTGAACGAGAACTGGCCGTGGCAGAACTGGAACTCCTGGACGCCGTGCCAGCAGGGCCAACCCGAGCCCGGCTCGCAGTGGCAGTACAACGGGTGGCCGGGACAGGAGGTGTGGCCACAAGGCGAGACGCAATGGCCGGTGCCGGTGGAGACCTGGCAACGGGAACCTGGGCAAGAGATCCTGAAACAGCTGGGAGCAGGAGACTCAGAGGTTTTGGAGAGATGGGAATTTGAGGAGAATCTGGGCAGTTTTGCAAAATGCCATGTGTGTGCTCAGGTCAGTCCAGCAAATGTGGCACAAGAAACTGCGGAAGGTGAGGGATATTTCCTGCCAGAGGCAGGGTAGTGCTGTGCTGATGCGCTTCGGACAGAAGACTGAGTTGGAAATTCAGGCACTCTGGAACCGCACTGATGTGGTACGTGCACTGTGCTTCAAAAGGCTCGGATGGTGCATTGAATGTCATGTTGAGTGCCGGCTACTCTCCCCGGCTCTCCTGAGCGCACTGGCTGAGGTCTCGCCGCTTTTTGCTGGGAGCCGAATCAGACCTGATGAGGCGATCAGGATTTTCTGGAAACAACTCCTTGAGTTGGAATTGAATCTGACTCGGAAGGCTGCTGAAGGCCCCGGAAGGGGCGCTTCTCAGGTGCCTGAGCTTACTCTCTTGCTCAAAGCTCCTCTGCGCGCAGCTTTTTGCTTTTCAAGTCGCTTGGACGTGGCCAGCCAGGATTCCCCGCCTTGCACCATGCTACCAGCGCCTGCTGCGCGAGCTTTGCAAGCGCTTCCGCACCAGAGAGGACGCAGAGATCGGAGGTTTGCCGGCTCTGTTTTGTGCGTGCATCTTGCTTTGGAATGAGGAGAGTACCCCGAACGGCGAGTTCGTCGTTCGAACCACCAATACAAGCTACGTGCTCCCTGCGCTGTTATCAAATTTGCATGTAGAATTACTGTAAGTCCAGGCATCACACACACACACACAC
The DNA here is from genome assembly GCA_963377175.1 of Effrenium voratum. Taxonomy (NCBI): domain Eukaryota; class Dinophyceae; order Suessiales; family Symbiodiniaceae; genus Effrenium; species Effrenium voratum. Next base: position 79,057 of record CAUJNA010003827.1, read on the forward strand.
ATGCATAAGTTGTGTTTGTGCAGGCGCCGCTCCTGCCGTTGGCTGCGTTCGTCCCTCGCACGTGGGGTGGCAGCAACCCGAATGACTGGGAAGACAGGCTCGCCTGGTGAAGTGTTAGCTTCATCCTGTGGTGCAGTGGCACATCGACTTACAGTCAAATGCAGGCGACGAGATCCATCATCGCTGCGCGGGAAGCACAACATGACTCCATGCCTGGGGCCCGAAGGGCAAATTGTAGTTGTCTCGCACGCGGCGCGAGCCGGGCTCGTCTGAGTGCCTCGCGAAGTATCCCTTTCAAGCTTTCCAAGCGTAAGCCACAGGTCCAGGGCTTTTGGTTCCAAAGGGCGGCGCCTACGACGAATTTGGGCCCGAGCCTTGGTTTGGGATGGGCTTAGCTTCCCAGCCAACTCAGTCACAGAGAGCACAGGCCTGGAGCTCCCAGCGATGACCTGGGCAACCTGGGTGGATTCGGAGCGCATCGCTGGGACATGCGCGAGCAGGAGGAGGCCATTTGGCAAAATTGGTTTGGCTTCACTTCAGACAGCTTGAAATGGAGCTGAAAGGAGCTTTGGTCGTTTTGGTGCCAGGAACAGATGAGAATGACCCTGGTGCCCAAGCAATGGCTCCTCATGGAGCCACCCATGGTTGTGCAGGTCAGCCGAGTTCTTTTACGCATGCGCTTGGCCACTCATGACACTCAAGTGAGCGCGCGCAGGACGACGGCAGTATCGTTGTCACAGCCTCTCTGGACGTCGCTCACTGCGGAGAGGGATTCAGCCTCGCTTTGTGCGAGGGGGCGTCCTGCCAGGACAGATTTCGGAAAGAGACTGGAGCTGTTGCTAGATTCTTCTATTTGCCGTCACAACTCACCCACCCCACCCTACCCCACCTCGACCCTTCTCACTCCACTCCGCTCCGCTCCGCTCCACTCCGCTCCGCTCCAC
>CAUJNA010003827.1:82500-242500 GCA_963377175.1 Effrenium voratum
CACTCACTCACTCACTCACTCACTCGCTCGCTCGCTCGCTCGCTCGCACGCACGCACGCACGCACGCACGCACGCACGCACGCACGCACGCACGCACACTCACTCACTCACTCACACACACACACACACTCACTCACTCACTCACTCACTGAGCTAACAGAGTGGGACTGGGGGCACTCCTCCTTCATGTGGCCCACTCCGCCACGTCCACAACAGGTCATGTTGGGCCGCGGACGCACTCGCACAGGCGCAGGCACAGTTACCCACACCCGCACGCAGTCCTTGACCTTGTTTTCTCAGCCTTTCGTATCTACTTTAAATGTGTTCCCCAACAGCCGAACGTGTTGAGAAGACGCAATTCAGCCTTGTTGCTCAGCAGGAGTCGCTCAACAGGTTGCTCCAAGGGCTTCACGACGAGCCCCGCCAGATGCAAAGGCTTGTTGGCTTCGCTTCGCGTCGCTTGGCTTTGCTGCGCTTCGCTTGGCTTGCTTGCTTGTGCGCCTGTGCTCGTGATGTTGGCCTGTCAGGGCTGCGAGGTCGGCCAATTTCCACGTGCTGCTCGCCTTTGGCTCAGCAAAGCTGTTGAACCATATCCAGTTTGTAGCCACTTGGGGCTGCACCTGAGGTTCAGCCATCACCGCACGGACCATCACCCACAGGCACCGCATATTTTTACACGTGCCTTTGACTGTCACAGTTTCTAGAGAGGCGAGCCTCGCTGGTGCCTGAAGCTGGGACTTGGAGAGCAGGTGCCGACTCTGGCTGACAAGTTCTCATGGCACGAGTTGCTCCTGGCAGGCAGTTCAAGGCGAACACACGGACTGCCGCACTGTGGCATGGCAAGATGAGGACCGAATCTTGTGGACTGGTTGGGTGGGAGCAATGCCGCCCGCCATGAAAACGTCCAGGAGGTCACGACAGCCTCGTCTGGCACGTGCCTGGCTGAGGAAGGACCTGCTGTTGCAGGCATGGCTTCACCGTGTGAGGCGCTCTGCTACCTTCTGGCTTGCAACCTACGCTGGGGCCAGCATGGGAGCCTTCCAAGGCACAGCCATTTCCATTTCGTCTCTGAGGGGTCCGACTGACTGCGCTAGGCTTGGATGACGGCGGGATGTTTGTGGAGGCAGGCATCGGCCGTGGAGGGCTCAGAGGCTCCAGGACGCCCCAAGCGAAGCCGCGCGGCTTCGCGAAGCCGCGCGGCTTCGCGAAGCCGCGCAGCGCGGCCCGAGGCTTTCCATGGGGCAGGATCTTCAGGCAACGAGTTCAGCGCAGCGGCGTCCTTCGAAAGGCTGTGTGCTTGTGAGGGTTTGCCGCTCTCATTTGTCCGTTGCTTGTGTCACAACAAGCCGTTTTTCGTGGCTCTTCTCGCGAATCCAAGTGTGGGTGTTGGACACGTGTCATGCCTGCCATTTGAACCTGGCAGGTTGCCGTGGGCGCGTTGGGCCGGGGCCTTGAGAAGCCTCCCATGCAATTGGCGTGGCACAAGCGCAGGTCGCAGCCTGCCTACAGAGTTGTCGGCCGCGGGCTGGGTCAGTTGCATGCGCTTCTATCGCAAGGCTGTTGCATCCAAAAGCCTGAACCGTTGTTTGGTCAAGGCCCTGAGCCTGGAGTCGGGCGTTTGCCCCGACCTGGCCTCGCGTGAACACGTCGCGGGAGACTTAGTCTTTGCAGGTAGGCAGGCAGGCAGCGGGGCAGGCAGCGGGGCAGGCAGCGGGGCGGGCGTTGGTGTGCTGCCTCTTTGGTTGACTGCGCTGCTCTGACTTCTCAACGCGCGGAGGTGAAGCTGTTCCGCAAGGGGAAGAAAGGAGGTGAGCGCCCTCCATGGTGGCTCCAGACGGTGCGCCTCTTTGTTCCAAGAGCGAACAGAATGAACAGAGAAGTCGGAGCTTTCTTGTGCATGTTCGCATTGTTAGAGGCAAGACGCAATGTAGTCTTTGCAGTTGCCATGATGCAGTGGAATATGTCACATGCCGCAGGGCAAGCATGGCTTGGTCGCCTTGTTCGACGGCCTGGCCATCTGTGAAAGCCCGGCACCCACAGACCCGGCCGTTGCACATCGGTTTCTGGGGGCCGCAATGAGCCCAGCCCCTGCTGTGTTTCAGGTGCCGAAGCTGCTCTTCGCCTGCAGCGGACTGCCGAGCAATGCTCCGATGGTGCATGGCAGGCACCAGAAATAGAAAGAGCAGAACGGATGACATGTATACAGCTTCTGACATTTGTTCCTTGCAAACCATCATGTACTGTTTCACGAGTGGGTACAACCGATTCTTCACACATGATCAGTTCTGCCAGACCAACGATGGGAATCCGGACACACGTTCAGAAGCACAACCTCATGCGGTTCAAAGTTCACCTCAGGGCATGTAGCACAGACTCGACAGGCCACAACTCTGGCGCAAGCACCCATCGAGGACATGCCAAAGCAGCTGAATGCCGTGACTCCGTCACTTCTTGAACGGCAGGAGGCTGCCGGAGGCACAACGGGCCTGCAGAGGCCGGGCATCTCAAGGCCTTGCATGTGGACGACTGTCTCTGCCAGGGGGCCTCGTGCAAGGGCCCTGCTGTTCCTGGGCCGGCAATCCGCTATTGATCTTGCCCTAGATGAATGGGCTGCCGTGGCAGAGGCCTCACATGCACCCCACACCATCGCCCATGCCCCAGATGCTCCACACCCTGGGAGGCTTCCAAGAAGGCCCTGCTGCCAGAGCCGCCGTTGAGCGCACCGCCGCCGCCACCAGTGCCACCACCGCGAGGAGCATAATCGCCGCGTTTTGCGGATCTTCGGATCTTGGTGTTTGTGAGTCTCAGCAGTTCATAGACTCCTGCTTTTAGTTGGGTAGTAGCCGTGCCAAGGCCACCGGCAACGCAGCAGCCGCATTGGCCACAGCAGACGCCGCCCCCGCCGCCACCAACATTGAGTCGATTGTCGGCAGATGCACCAGTGTTTACACCAAGCTTCACCAGCTTCCAATCGGAGACGATCGCTGCTGAAAGCAAGGGTTCTTTGTCTTGCAACGCATTGCCATTTATTCCGGGGGAAGCCGCAGCTGGCATGTCTGCTGCTGCCAGCGAATTTCTGCCGCAGGATCCAGAATATACCCCAGAGTATCAGGAATTCCAGGAGTTTGCTGAGTATCCTCCGGAATGCGCAGAGGAGTATCCCCAGGAGTACGCGCAGGAGTATCCACAGGAGTATCCCCAGGAATATGCAGAGAACTGGGAAGAAGAGACGTGGAAGGCTCCAGAAAACAAATCCTGGAATCGCAAGTGGAGCATTGACTCATACGAGGAGAGTGCTCCTCCACCCGGCTGGAAGGGCAAGGGAAAAGGCAAGAACCCGAAGTGGAGCGACTTGTGGGGCAAAGGTCAGGGTCGTCGTGATTACGACCGGCGTGAGGACATCAAGAGCTGGGACGTGCAATGGGAGGATAAGGGCGAAGGTTCCTGGTCGGAGGCTTGGCGATCACAATGGAGAGGCGCCGAGCCCAAGCGACCACAGAAGTGGACGCAGGACAGTGGTGTTGTTTTCTCCAGCTTCTCTGGCGGCGCTTCAACTGTGTGTGTTCGCTGGCATAGGATCGCCCATCCGCTCGACAGCCTCCACTTCGCAAAGCGCCAAGGCTCCGACGCAACACTTTTTCTGGGTAAGAAACAGGACTCACCTGACGCCAGGCCGCCTGTGCGGCAGCGCAAGATCTCTGACTCGGATGAGGCAGACACGCAGCCGGAGGTTATCTCCTCCGCTTCGTCGCACAAGGAAGAGTTGACCGTTGGCCACTAAGTCACTAGGGGGGTGCTTGATTGTTTGCCATGGAGTGAGCGCCGAACTTGATTTTCCCATTCTCTGTCGTTGCACACCTCTGCAGGAGGAACCCATCCGAAAAGGCCAAGGCTCCTGCTCTCGAGCGGCATGTTGCTCTATCTAAAACGAGAGATGACAATTTTGTTTTGTACAGCTGTCAGGCCGCGGCAAAGGCAGCTCCGGGGCTCCCCGGGACAAGCTCCGACGCCTTTGTCAGCAGGAGCGCGAGGCCCTGGTTTTCTTTCAGGTCGGTGGCTGTGGAAAACTTGGCAATGCAGCACTCCTGTGGTGCTGTGCTTCGTCCTTGCAGGCGGAAAGGGCTGCTCGCAAGACACAGGATGAGGCAGCTTTGCAGCAGCACGATGTGAAAGGTGTGGCATGGCTTTTGTAAAGGCACACATTGAGGCCTCGTCAAAGCCATCCGTGGATGTCGACTGGCGCTCAGTTTGCGGTGATATTTGCAAGTGCACCGACTGGACATGAGAGGGTCAACAGCCGATGCTCAGGATAAGTCTGCGCTCATGCGTCACTTGCGAATGGGCCGCCGAGGATGAAATGTTGCAGCTTAGGACAGGTCCCAGAGGCAGACCCCAAAAACGTGAGCATCGGGGAAAACACGCAGACAAGACATACAAGGAGTGCTCACAACCACGCACCTGTATGCAACTTATGCATACTTGTGCAATGGTTATGTGTATGCATATTCACATATACCTGCATTCTGCTTTGCATGTGTGAGCAACAAATACTTGTTGTCCACCCCTGAAGTCTGCCTTCTTGTGGACAGAGCTGCTTCTGGACTTTCAGTAGTCTCAAGAAGTCATTTGCCGTACAGGGCACTCACTGTCAGCAAGCCTGTGCCAGGCTTCGCTGCTTCCAGTAACAGTGGGCACTGTAATTCGAAGGCTGTCTTGGTTCATCCTTGCGACTCTGACTCGCTCGAGAAGCGGGTTGCTGTGAACATGGGCGAGCAGCTGCTTTCCGTGGACGGCTGGTGCCTTGAGCAAGCCTTGTTGTACATTTGTTACCGCGGCCCCCGTTTCTGGAGCTTGAATAGCGAGAGGCTGAACACAGCATGGCAAGGGGTGTATGCGCATGTTATGTTTCAGTCCTGTACACTCGCGGTCTCAGAAACACGCGCTCGATAGCAGCCCGTGTGCCGAGCAAGCTCCCGTCTCTTGCCTAAACTTGGCTTGTTAGACAAGTTGGGGGGGAGGGGGGCGTGCGTGCCTTCTAGAGGCGGACTTTCGGTCGCCCCCAACGCATGAGGACGTGCCACCCATTCGAGCCGTTCTCTGAGGTGCGCTAGCGCCATGGCTGTGGCGCTGAAGAACAGTCCAGATTTCAATCGGCCTGTGAGCCTCCAAGTCGGCGCCGAAGCGCCTGAAGCAAGCCCTCACAAGTCAGTGGTGGACATGGCCTTGTACCCAGCATTCACAGCTGAAACTCCATGTCCTGGCTTAGCTCGTCACACCTCAGGAGCAGTTCTACAAGAGGCGTGGGGCTTGGATGCGCGATCTATGTTGCTCTTACTGCGGTTGGAGGTACTATGGTGAGCCGGCGCAGACTCCACACTCCAACAAATTCAAGCCAGATCCGAAGGCGCTCACTTGCGCTTGAGCAGGCATGCATGTGATCTCTCTCTCTCTCTCTCTCGGTGTTTACGCACGTCATGCCGGCTTGTGTGCTTGCGTGGGCACTACTCCAGGCTTGGTATCAGCACACTTTGGCTGGATGCTGAAGTTGCAGGCTGGCGCATTTGCTCTGGCTCGTTGTGTGAGGTTGTGAAGATTCCAGACAACGACTCGAAAAAGAAGGCATGGCTTGGCTTTGTGGAAATGGCATCTCGCTGGCCTTCGAGCGAGGTGAGAAGAGCCATTCAGCGCAATGCTTGAGATAGTGAGGTGCGTCTTCCGGAAAATCAAGCCCGGAGGTGCAACGCAGGAGCTGGTAGCAGCCCAGCTTTAAGGCTGCAGGGACAAGCCAGCACATTTCCTGGCTTTGGGATGTAGTGCGGCGTTGTAGCTGGGAGCTGGAATGTCCTGTTTACATCCGATTTGGCTCATGCTGTGTCAAGTTGCATCATGTGCCCAACACAACGCCAGACTTGCAATGTGGCAAGCCAGCAGCCTTTCATGGTCTGTTGGGCACTCTGCAACTGTGCCTTAGCAGACAAGCTCCGCCACACAAACTAGCCTTGAGGCAGCATTGTTGCATCCTGTCAAGAGATGCCGCGCGCAAATTTGACGACCATTCCGTGATGAGTCGATGTGGGGTCTCTTCCTCAGGGACGCGCTCTCTTGTTTCTCCCAATCATATTGTGTATCAGGCAACAACCTCAAGACCATCCCCCAAGGGGTGGCGAGACGCTGAGAAAACGATCCAATCGCCGGCTGCGGCTTGTCTGAGCGGCTGCTCAGGATGGCCCCGCCCGCCTGGAGGCGCTCCGACGCCGAGTCAATGGCCCACAGGGTCCGAAGCCTGGCTCAGCCGAGGCGGGCCCAAAAGCTTCCAGCGAGCCCTCCAGAGCCGCCCACGGGGCCCACGGGGCCCACGGGGCCCGCGGGGCCCATGGGGCCTGCCAGGACAAGATCTCGTACATGCGATCGGACCATATGCTGGTGCGCTTCCTCATCGCGCGGCAGTCTGGGCCTCGAAGCCTGCTGTTGCTTCTGAATGCGAAGATTTTAGGTGGGACGTGGAGAAAGCAGTCGCCATGCTGGAGGGCCACTACAGGTGTGATTGGCCACTGGCTCGTTCTTGGCAACAGTGCTGTCATGAGGTGGCTCGCGGAGACGAACATGGAACAACTCCTCAAGGATCCTTTTCCAGAGGAGGCTACAGACTGACGTTTTGCTAGCAAGACTCCAGGCGGCACTGCACTCCCCTTGCAGGTTCACATCAAGCGTTTCTACCCACAGGAGACGCTTTGCAAGCGTATGGCTGCTTGCGTGCCTGCCGCACATGCCAAACACGCTCGTTGCCCCCAGAGAACAGCGTGCACTTTGGGAGGCGTATCACGGGACAGACAAAAGCGGACGTTCTTGCCTCGGATCCGAATGCAGCAGTCGGCGGGACAAACATTGACCAGCCCAAGAGCTTGTCTTCTAGCCATTGAGCGTAGTGTGCGCCAGTTTTCTGTGGCTAAGCCATTTGTCAGGCCCACTGTACATCGAGCGGCCTGGGCAGATTGACATGCCAAGACTGCTGCAGGCTAGTCGTATGCTTTGCTGGAATGCGCGTTCTTCGTTCCTGTGTCAGGTGACCACTTGTGAAAGGATCCTTCAGTGCGCTTTGGCCAGCGTGTTTCCATTCGCTCCTATTTGAGCAGCCCGCAGGTATGTGTATGCACAATCTGAACTGCAGATCCGGCGCCGACTGCCAGCACTTGCCCTTAGTTGGGATTCTGCCTGTGGTGCATTGCTTGGATGCCAGCTCACAATGACCCGACCATCACTCTCTGAGGCGTGCACACTTGTCAAGGGCGAGGTCGTTGACAAGCACTGCGCACAGTGAGTGGGAGACGTCCTAGGGTCCAGCGATCCCCACGATGCCCCCCAAATATTGGAGCTGCCCATTTCCAATCAGGTCCCTGAACATCATGGACCTGGAGGGCCTCAGCTTTCGTATTGCTGGAAGCTGAGGAACGCACTGGCAAGTCACAGACTCGTTTCAGCCACAGGTCACTCATACGACTGCCCGCAAAGTCGTCAAGGATGTTGTCTCCATGCTGCAGAGCCATTATCCCGAGTGCAGTGGGAGGCGCCTCAACGCTCATAGAAAAAGGCAGCAACATGAAGTCACATGGTGAATCATCAAGTCTGCGAGGATGGTCATCATCAACGCGCCCAAAGTCTTTGGCATTGCTTGGTCTTTCATAAAGCCACAGCTGGATGAGAAGACTGTGGCAAAGATCTCAATCTTCGGCAGCGATCAGAGGGAGGTAGGCCGCCGAGTCCCATGTATCTTACTGACATGTGACATTTGCACTTTGCCCATTTGCCCCTGGTCACAGGCATATGTGAAGTGCCTACTGGACTTGGTCGATGCGGAGCAGTTGTCGTCGTCCAAGGAAGGAAGATGTGCGTCATCCGGATGCTCACGTTGCCCAGGCCTTCTTTGTATGGTGGCAAGTGCCGGTGTGACGGGAAGGTGCGCCGAGTGTCAAGACCGGCAGCGCTCCAAGTGAACTCCATACGTGAGACGCATCCGAGGACCCGTTGTCTTGCATGAGGGCGGTGAAGGGTCCCTGGGCCGATCCAGAGGCTCTCGGGGTGATGCAGCATGCGGTGAACGAGTCTGGACGCCTTCAAGCAAAACTATGGAAACTCGCCAGAAACCGAACGGGCTTGCAGGTTCTAGCAAACGTAAGGAACACTACGCCTTCGCAGATTATGACACAAGAGACAGACCGGACACCCGCGCAAAACCTCAAGGAAACCCACGCGAAACCCTCCACAACACTGCCAAGAGACAACGCCAGGGCAGAACTGAAAAGGTTTAATAGGGAGAGGGGGTTTCCAGCTGGCATGTGAAGAATCGTTGAACTAGTGAGGATTTTATTTCCCTCCTGCCCCGATGCCAATTGACGCAAGTGGCAGCATTCGCTGAAACGTGCCAGTGCGGGGATCATTCTTCAATTTCTCATGTCACTATGTTGACGGCTTGTTCTAGCTCAAGCTTAGTAGCCAGGTGCTGAAGTGCATCGAAGAGCACCCGCTGGACAAGGTCTGCCAAGTGTGTCTACTTCAATGGACAGTTGGCCGGGGTCAGGTCCTGTCGCCTGAGGGTGCCACCCTGCTGGTTCAGGCACGCGAGGCGGCACCAAGTTTCACAGCTCATGCGGCAGCTGTGCCCCTTCAGGACAAAGCAGCCTTGCAGGCCGCCAGTTCGACTCTCAGCCGTGGCCCTTTCACGTGGGCTTCGAGGCATGTGCAAGAACCCAAATTGTGTTTGTTCAGGAAACCATAACCCACACACACACACATAATTTGCGAGTTTCGTCCACGGCAGACATGGACCTGACAGAGCTAGGCTCGACGGCGGAGCACGAGGAGTCAAACGAGGCTGGGCAAAAGCTGCTCGACGTGTCACGACTCCGACGGGCCTAGGAGAGCGAGGAGCGAGACGCTGTGCCCCCTGGCCTTCCCCATGGCTTCCAAGCCAGGCGCATGAAGCATGGCCCATCAAGTGTTGGACCGCGGGAAAGACAGCATATCGTTTAATCCACCAAAACAGAGGACCCTGATCACCTTTGCTTGAATGGTCTCCGCAAGTGAGACGGCACGTTGCGGCGACCAGAGCACCAGCAAATGTCGAGCGCAAGGACTGGTGCTCTTCGGCCAGAACTTGCCAAGGCCGGAGGGCTCTCTGAAGTATGCAATTCTATCAGCGTGCGCACCCCTTGAGTCTTGCACTCGTGTTGCTTAAAGGGTTGAGTTGACAAATGCTGCCTTGGGTGAGCTGAGCTGCTAGTGTGGTCTAACGCTGCCTCTTGAGGGTGGCAAAACCAGTTCATATTTGTTGCGACACACACGAACTCGTTGTGGCTCCTTTGCGAACTCTGTATTTTGAGCGGCGCGAACGTCATAGCAGTAGCTGCAGGGGCAGCGCTTGAGGCTGCATGCTTTGACCCTGTCCGGCGGCTAAAAGATGTCAAGTTCCTACGTCAAAACCCTTCCATGCTTTCCAGCTGCGGGAGATTGCAGGGTATGGTTTCTTCTGGTTTTGGCACTCATCTTCCGCCCAAACCTAGATCGAGCTGTGACAGCCTGTGCAGGCAGAGCAGCAGGTTGCAGCCATTACACAGGAATGCCGGGAAATGGACGAGGCTTGCCATCCTGAATACTGGTGTGAACATAGTTTCAACGTTTGCATGGCAGGTCCACATGAAAACTCTGACGGATTGGGTCGCAGAGTTTAATTCTCTCATGCAGGACAGGGCACCGCATACTGTGTGTGAAAGATAGCTGAGAATGTTTGGAGCTTGGAAATAGATTGGCCTGGCAGAGACCCTGATGGTTAATCTGTTCTTTGCTCTCTGCGGCTGGATGCTTGGATTGGTTGCTCGGTCAGTTGGTTGGTAGGCAGGTGAGCAGGCTCGGCAGCTTATCTACACGATGATTGGGAGACTGGTTGACTGGGTGATTGGTTGGTTCGCTGGATGAGTTTCTTGCACGTTCGCTGCTTGTTTGGGGTGATTGTTCCCCCCCCCCTCATTTGCTCAGATCTCTGGTCTGGCTCCTCCTTCAGAGCGTTCATTCTGAACCCATCGGTGCGAAAATTCAGCGGCGATTGCTTCAGGAGATCGGCAGGGCTGTCATCGAGCGTGCCCAGGGCTACTACGACAGCCGGGCATTGTGGCAGCAAGCCGTGCAGGAGCGACCTGCAGCAAGGCAGACTCTTTGGAACAGAAAAAATCCCGTAGGACTTTGCGTACCAGCAGGGTGACCTGGATCAGGTCAACAAGGAATTGGAGGCTGTTATGCCAGGGGCAGACCAAGGGAAAGATCTTATGATGTAAACATGGGCAATGCGCTGGTTTGGCAAAGCTGGGTGGTGCCCGCGGTTCCTGCGCTGTATGGTCGGTCTGTGGATTTTTTGGATGCAATGCCCCGATACCAACAGAGCAATCTGACCCCTGGGTGCCTGGGTGCGACCTGCCGGTGTTTGGTGTTGACCTCTCGTGCCTTGCCCTTTGGTGTTGCCGCCAACTCATTTTGCGAGCTGTGACGGGCAACCCTCACAAGGGCCACCTGCTGCGCCATTTGGGCTACTTCAGGGGCCGCCTCCTGCTAGCGCTGGGGTCTCCGTCGGCTTTTGGAAATGCGGATCAATGAAAGGCTAGGTACAACTGGTTGAGCATAAAATCAACATCATAAGATCTTCAAGAGCTAACTAAGCTTTCCACGCCCTCAGTGAAACCTTGGTGGCGCGCCAGGAATCCGAGCTCCTGAGACACAAATGCAAACGCCGCTTTGGTGCATCGATTCGATGCCCAAAGTCGGAGACTCGTTTGCAATTCCGCCCGGTCGACTTCTGAAGCGAACATTGCAACAGTCTCTGGAATGGGAGTGCCAGCGCTCGCTTTTCCTACGTTCGGGTTGCTGGCCAGTCGGGCCAGCCCTGACGGCCTGACGGCCTGGCGCTTGGCAGCGGCGCACTATCGAATCGCTAGCGTGATGGGAGTGAATGCGCGGGGGAATTCAACCGGCTTTTTCCACCTGATCAGCTCCATCTTTCCACACGAGTCTGCGATCCCCGGCAAACAGCAAGCTTGCGAGAGCCGTAGAAAAGGGGAGTTGATGGGGCAGGCGCAAGGCCAAGGTGCGAATCGGAAGAGCTTGGCAGAGATCAGGCAGAACGTGGGGTGCCTGCAACGTCACGGCCGCGGTTCTTTTGGCTTGGGAATCTCAGATCACGGAGGCGGCTACAACCAGCAGCCACACACGCGCTTTCTCTCGGCCCAAGGCAGATCTGGCTGCTGGGAGCCTAAGGCGAGCCGAGCTGGCTGAGCACCCCCGGCAGAGTCGGAAACTGGATAATTAACCTGCATGTCCGATGCGCGGATCTTGCCGTCAACACGGCTTGAGCAAGCTGGCGGCGGATGCCGCTGTCAACGCCTCGGGCCAGACGGTTGTTGGGGCTGGCCGACGAGGAGCTGAAAGATCCAAATGATCGCGGCGAAGAGCTTGCTCGTTTTCGATGTTCGCGGCAAGAGCTGCCTTTGACCGACAAAATGCCTTCGTGGACAGCTTGGGTCTGGCTAACGTTTAGCTCGAATTCGATAATGTAGCAAAAACGTCGCGAGTGGGCATGGGCACGGTCGTCGCGAGTGGACGAACGGCCGCGTTCGACGCGGCAGTGACGAAAGACTCCCTGTCCATAGTCTGTGAACGTCCTAGATGAGCGCCCTACAGTGGCTCTCCATTGAGATTGCTGCAGTGCAATCGACTTCCTGCGAGTGCCACGGAATCCAAAGCAAGTTGCTGAGATTGACTTCTGATTGGGCAAGCAAAGAATCAGGCAAATGTTTGCCTTCCGAAAGAGCAGATGGATAGAAGGTGGCAGCACCAGTAGCTTCCAGTCACTTGCCGTTGGTCGCCTTGCTTTCTTCATAACCAGCGCCGCCACCCCTTCTGCTATGCCTCCTCAACAGTTCAACACCGCCAGGGCAGGCCATGTGAACACAACCGGGGCATGCACGCCACTAATTGTATTGTCAAGATTGATGTTGGGCTTTTGTCCAGGAACGTGTTCATGCCAGTGCTTGGTGATCTCATCCGTTGCCAGGGTGCCGTCAAGAACCTGGCTGTGGCAGAGGCCAGGCCGGCGGCGGCAGCACCAGTCCTATGTGTAGCATGTCCAGCCGCTTTAGCGCTGAATTTCGTTGTTGGCAAGAATCTACCTTGCGAAAGTCATCAACTGTCTCATACAAACGATAGTCGGAAAGGGATTCGAAAGTTTGCCACCTGTCAGAAGGCTTGTGAAGACTCAGCAAAAGCTAGCTGTTGCGCTGGTGGTGTTGATGAGGCACCCCAGTGCCAGCAAATGCATGTCAGAGGCTTGCACGCACATCCCTGGACGTGTCATGTGGCAAGCACTCCACAAGTGATAAACAGACTTGATATGCTTGCACTAAGCCGATTAGCACTTGGTGAATCACATGATCAAGGCAAGGCAGCAAATGCTTCACATTTTGAAAGGTGGCTTCTGTATGTGGCAAAGCTAGAATTTTGTCGACACATGTACTCTTGGCGACTAAGGGATTTTAAGTAGCGAGAATGTGTGAATGCTCAGGTCAAGCGAGTTTGACGGTCCATTCAGGAAGCTTTTTGTTGGATCGTGACTTTCCGGCTGGAACTTCAAAGCCCCCCGATGCACGAGACTCGCCGAGAGAGCGTATTCCCTGAGGCTGCATTTGAAGCCTTCCTGCAGGGAAAGGACGTGTTGTCTGACGAGCAGTGGGAGGACTTGGCACCGGCCAAGGCAGGGAGGCTGAAGTCACATCAAGTTTGCTGCTTGCATGTCAGGCGGATGGAGGAGCTGATGCCGAGTTTCAGGATGCCGACCCCAAGCTGTTGCGCATGATTCGCGCGGCGAGCCCAGATTGCCATGGCCAGCAGTTCCCGTTGAGATTGCTGGCACGGGCTGAAGCCAAAGTGACAGGTGTCACGGCTTGGGGACACGGTTGCAGCACTACAGCCATCATCTCAGAGCATTCACTGGACGAGATGCATGCTGGATTTTGCCCATGAGGCGCCAACGTGATTTGGCATCTTCGGAGCTTGCTGCGAAGCGCGAAGAATTGGATGAAGCGCGCAGGAGACGACATGCTTGAAGATTGGCACAATGACTACAGAGTCGTTGGAGCTAGCAAAGCCACGCCCGCATTCTTCCTGCAATGAACGCGGCAAGTCATAGAGGCCTCAGTTTGTTGCTTCACAACACCTGTCGCAGGAGATTTGAGTTCGAGGATTCCCAGCATGGCAGCTGTGCGGCGCCAATCCGCAGTCGTGCGTGGGAACAAATGAACTGCACCATCAGCGAGGCACTTGGAACTGCTCCGTGAAGCGGGCAGCTCCGTTCTACGAGAAGCGGCGGATGCACGAGCCCGTGCCTTAATGGATCAGTAGGACTTTGAGGGGAGAAATATAATTCCTGCAATACTGAGCAGGTTGGGAATTGCATACACCATGAGCACCATGCTTGCGCTCCCCTCGCCACGAGAACGTCTTGAGTCACATCCACCATGTAAAATGCGTGCGTTCCCTCTTCCAGACCACGATTCGAGGTCAGAGTTTTATATTGGGTTGTGTTAGCATCTCATTGCTCCCTTCTGCTTCCACAGTCCAGTAGACTCAACCAGTCATTATCACTGGCATTTGTAGACTGCATATTACTTGCCCGTGCTGCATGTTGACTGTAAACCAACAAAGTCGATCGTGCAGGCTGAAAGTTGATCAGCAACTTACGCAGCTCAAAAAGGCCTGGAGAGATGTTTTGAGTCACGGGGCCAACGAACCATGCACCCGGGCCTCACGTGTCCGGAAGGTAGAGCAGCGCTTGCACGACGCTCGAAAGCGCCTCGTAGAGCTTCAAGCGGAGTCCCCTGATGGCAGAAGTCGCAGGCCTGACGATCAGAGTTCAAACAGCGGCTGATAAATGGCATGCACAGAGGACATATTTCACCCCGGATTGATAAACTCCTGGTTGATTGGTCGAGGATCCTTGGAACACCCCCCCTTTGAAGCTGACAGCGTTCTTCAGTATTGCAGTGTGATAAAGATATGCGGTTTTGCACATTTTTTGCGAACATGTTGCAAATAAGCATGGGCAACGATTCCCACAGGTCGACTGGCAGGTGGTTTCTACACACCTTGCTTTCAGCTCAACCAATTGGAGGCTGTTCCCTTGCAGGGTTGGTGGCCTCCTATCGATAGCATGGCAAGTGTTGCACTTCTTCATTGGTTATAGCTGGCATACCCCATCCTGGGCGCTGGCATACATGGCCAAGTTGCCGGCTGAGATAGCTATAGAGGTGAACATGCACAGAAGCAGCAGAGCAAGTTCAACGCCGGCCTCGAGTTCACACCAGTGCCCGACATGCTATCTTTTTTAGCGCACCTTCAATAGCTTCGCAAAGACCAAAGACATGGCTGCAGAATCGCAAGGACTGGGACCACCAGGGGATCACCCTGCGGACTCGACACTGGACACTGGGACCACCAGGTGGCAACAAGAGACCATCCGCGCACAACCACACTGCCGGCTGGCAACATGCCGTTCTGATCATATGGCAAGCATGCGGGTCTCGTCTGACACAGCCGTTGCTTTTCCGAAACACATTCGTTTTGCAACTCACTCTTCTCAGCGGCAGCATGCCTTTTCCGGTGGATACTCAGACAACGGACTGCCTTGCTATCTAGCACCTGCGTCGTTGTGCACTCAAATCATGGTGAGTGGCACATACAACAGGCGAAGCAAGCCGAGCCACTGTGCAAGGCTGTTTGCCTAGCCTGCCATCCTTTTGGAAGCACACCTACATTGTTGCATTGACAGCCGTTCGTTGGTTGACCCACCTCTTTGACAGATTGACTAGGTTTCTTGTGTCGGGCCCATGCCAGGTCTCAGTCACAATGGGATGAGCTGAGCCTGCAGAGCTTCGAAATCGCCGGAGGGGAACCAACACAAGACGAGTTCATGTCGTGCGGCTCTCAAGGCAAAGAGGGAACTGGTCCTCAGCTGCGATGTGAGGTGTGATGAGGATTCCTCTGAAGATAAGTGAGAGATGGTGCACGCTCGGAATTGAAGTCTAGTCAATACGATCGATTTGGAAAAGGCGGACAATTTGCCTGACGCAGCAGAGAGAAAGCTACGGCATGATGTGCTGGCACAATGTATAGACCACGTACACAAATGAAGCATGCACTCCAAACATTGCCACAGCCAGCGACACAGTGACACTTGGGCAACAGACATGCTGACCGTGGCGAGATTCTTCAACTGGGGGGGGGGGGTTGAATGCCGCTTTTGCCCAATTGTTTTGAAGAAGGTTGTTGGTTGTCAATCAAGTCTGGGACTCGTTGGCCTTGCCATGGATTCGATTGGTGGATGTCAGAGACCTCTCAGGAAGCGTGCAAATTCCGTGTCAGAAGCAGTGAATGTGACATGCAAACAAACAAGTTGTCTACAGTCAGTCACTCAGGAGCCATGCGCAAGGTGTCAGCCATCGAGCGCGAGGCATGGCAGAGTCATAGTTTCAGCATCAAGATGCACATGCAAGTCCGGCACTAGCTGAATTATCAGGTCGCCAGGTCTGCGCGTGCGCATTCTGAGCAAGGACCTTAGTGCAATGCTGGGTGATGCGAATACTCTGGGAACACCCAAGGAGTGGTACCAAGGCAGCCAAAGTGCTAGTCTTAGTGTAAGACCTATTCCATGGGGATCGACTAGCAGCCCAGGCAGAATGTTTTGCCGCTAGACTCAGGATGGTTCTGGCTGCGGCTCCGCTACGAGCCTAGAGCTTAAGGGGGCGCAGGCCGATACAGAGATCTGCCCGGCATGAGCAACACTGGCAGGCCAAGTGCAGCGAGAAGCCAGGCATGCGGCCTTGCAAGATGTGGCCAGCTGCTCAAGCAATGAGGCTGTGTAGATGAAGAACGTCCATGGAAACACGTTAGCGCTCTGGGGCATGTGAGGTCAAAGCGGTTGTAGTGTGGACCGTGTTCGCCTTGCTTCATTGCAGCCTCGTGTGGGCACTGGCACACGCCAGCCACTCAAATTTCACATTTCACATTTTCTTGACGTTTGATGGCATGTCAATGCCGGTGGCCCAGTTCACCATCAGCTTGCAGCTCTCCAAGCATACCACGGGTGTAGTCACGGGCTCGGTAACAAGAAGCCTTGATCGGCAAGCCTTCAAGTATCCATGCACATTGTCAACAAGTTGACATAAGGGAAGAGGGTGCGGCTTTTTGGAGCTGCGTGTTGGGTCTAGCTTTCCTCGGCACCTCGAGGGCTGGATGCTTCTCGGTTGTGCGCCTGCCGAACCCCCAGTGAGCTGCAGATATGCGCGAGGGGAGCGGGAGTGCACGCCCGCGGAGGTGTGCACTGCCGAGAGAGTGCTGCAGCGCACAGCTGCTGGCATCAAGCTTCGTGGTATCTCTGGGGTGCTGCTCTGAGTAGTCTTCTTTTCAGCAGGCAGCAAACTCAAAAGCGCAGTGTGCCAGAAAACGCAAAAGGGTCAGAGGGTGCAGACGCAGTGCGTGCCGTGAGCAATCTGTGATGTCAGGATGGACCCGTGCGTTGTTTCTCAGCTCCGCTACCAGCGATTCTGGTGCTGCCTGCCCTGCCAGGACCTGCCCCGCTTGCTCGGGGCCGCAAACTGCTTTCTCACTCGCCAGGAGCGCCCTGGTTTGGCTCAAGACGAGCTTGCAGCTCAGCTTCCATTGAGCACTAGGGCCAAGCAATTTGGATTGAGGTCAGACTAGCCTTGGGTTTGGCGGCGGGCGTATGGCTGGCAGCTGTGGACAGGTGGAACTGCCTGCTGCATGCTTTGGTGTGCTACTCCACTCTTCCGCACCCTCCAGGTTTGCTTCGCCCTTTCTTGCTGCAGTGGCTGGGCAGGAGCCTCGAAACACGTTGACCAAAGTTGAAGTTCAGAAGTCCAGCGGAAAGGTGCTCCGAGGCTGTGCTGCTGCTGCTCAGAGTTCCTGACTCAGCATGCTTGGCAAGCTCATCCGGTACATATCCGGAAGCTCTGCAGGCAGCGTTTGCAGCCATTTGGATCTGCGATTGGCGGCTGCAGCAGCTCTGGCGGAAGAAAAAGTGATGGAAAACACTGCGAGCCACTGACAGAGCTTCAGCGGTGGGGATGGGCAGATATTTGATGCTTGAGCAGGGCTACACTTTGCCCATTTGAGACATGTTTTTTTCCACCAAAATAAAGGGAGGCCAGCATTTACGAGGCAATGTTCAGGTGTATAATGTAAGGATCCTGTGAGCACTTGATTTGTGCGCCTGTGTGGCGCTCCCTTCAGAAGTGTGACATAGTAGCTCACCAGAACCGTGAAAGGTTGTTGACTTGCCAGCAGTGGAGCATGCACCACACCACGAGATCGAAACTGAATGGAACATCAGCTCATAGACCAGGCCGAAACCTGAGCAAGGTCGGTTTCAGCCATGTCGTCGCCAGATCCTGCCGCTACACAACATGGGCCTGCGGCGCAGCCTGCATCGCATCAAGCGTTGTACTTGTACCAAGATGCGCCCAGCGCCCATTCCTCAGCTCCAATGAGCGGAACCGAAAATGATTCAATTCCAAGACCCAGAGCTAGTGCAAAACTGTACCTCAAGCAAATTGGTCTGGCAATCCGTGCTGCAAGGCGCCTCCGCCAAGGCCGCTCGATGCGTTTGGGCCTTGGCGTTTTGCACTGGGCGTGTGTTTCAGAGCGAAAACCGAGTTTCCGACAGGCACTCACAAGCTGCCTCGCTCACGGTGCCCTTGGCTGGTTGGCAGGCGCTGCCTGCCAGTTCAGCTCCATCTCTAGTCACGGAGAGGTAAAAAACTCGCAGGCGCCGGCGCCTACCCACAGACACTGCAGCGGCCTTGGCTTTGGATGGGCATGCAGGACAAACATCTCCCACCTCAATTGAATTGGATGCCTCCAAGGTGCAATGCGAGCGCTGGGCACACATTTCTTTGCTGTCCTTTTGGTGAACGTGTGGAGGCCTCAGAGCGTAGCAAGATTGAGCAGGTTGACAAGCTAGTCAGGCTGAACATTCCTCAGCCCAAAGCAGTTCTTTGCTTGTCACCTTGCTGCTTTGTTGCTGCTTTTGTGGCGCAGATGCTGCCAAGCAGTGTACTGCAAGCATTTTCCATGACCCCAGCTGCCTCAGGCTCGTATGGATGTTATACTTCTGGCTGTGCGGCATTGATACGTACCCGTGGCCAATGTGGGCGGGGTGCTCAGAATCTCTCAGCAACCCCACCCAGATGAACTTTACCAGACGTTAAAATCAACACACACACACACAGCTCAGCCCAAGGTGTTCATGTGGTAGGTTGAGAATGACGGCTTGCTTATAAATATGAAAGTGCACGCGCGTCTTCTTTGTTCGCAGATTTGACTCTTCTGCAAAGGTATCTTTTGGCACGCTGCTTTCCGTGGCAGCTCATGGTGTGAATGTTCTGCCATGGACTTCACCCAGTTGGGCGCTCAAGTCACTCAAGTCTCCAGAAAGCGACTGTCTCGCGAGTCGCGAGCTGAGGCAACGACAGATGTCCCAGGCAGTCATCGCCGTGACGTTGTGACTCCAAGTCCCAGCTGCCAGGTGGATCCAGACAGTCTTTGGCAACATTGCTGCGTCCTGAGAGAGCGAGATGCGCATTCGGCCTGTTCTTCTCTAAACAGTTGACTTGAGGTCCTTGCCAATTTCAGCGTATGGGCCGTGTCCGTGTCCCAGCAAAACAGCACTGGGAAGATATTTGACCGATTCACTCCAAAAAGGTATGCGTTTACAAGCTGTGGGCCATTCTATTGTGGCTATGCCTGGCCGCCGGGGCCTCACATGTTTGAGTGAGACTTGCTTTCATGGGTCCTATCCCAACACAAGGATTTGGGTGAGCCTGCCAAGCTGTATAGCCGTGGTGGTGATTTGCGTGCTGGCCCAAGCCATCTCTAATGCCAAGGGCAGAAGCACAGAAAGAGTGCTTGGAGTGCTTTGCTTAGCGGTGTGTGATGAGCAGATGTGCAACCAAGGTCGGAGTTTGCTGTTGCAAAAAGTTGCCGCCTCATTCTTCCACATGTTGAGGCGCCCCCGTTTGTGTGTGTGTGAGGTGATATGGAGAATTCCTGAGAAGGATCATGCCTTGCTGCTTCCTTGTACAGCCAGAGAAGCTTGGACAGGAGTTCGAACAGCAGCAAGTTTGGATCTTGCCCGCTTGACAGCCATCAAGAAGAATTGCGCAGCCAGTCGGACAGGTCATGACCATTTTTTTGAGAGGCTGGGATGATGCATTGTTTGTATCGAGAAGCTGCAGACAGGAAAACATGTTGCTACTGCAAAGTTCTAGCTTGGCTCGAAAGTCCCCATTGGTGACATGAGCTGTCTCATGCTTGGTGCCAAGATGAAGACCATCCTCAATCAATGCGTTGTTGGTCCAACGCATTGCGAGGTCAACTCAACGGCAGACCTATGCCGCAGTGGGCGCACTGTTGATTGCACGATCCCCAGTCCATTGGACGTGTGTTTGCTCGTGGCAGGAAAAGCCGCCTTCTTTGCAGTGTGCATTGTATGCCTCAGTCGGGCAGGTGTGCATGGTGACAACCAGGCCGGCTTGCCGGCTTGCATTCCAGGGCAGTCTAAACTCGAAGAAAAAGAGTGCGTGCCAAGCATGACCTGGATTGCCTCTGCTGGGTGCAGGCAGCCAGTTTCGCATGAATCGCTCTTGCACATCTGGTCAGGTATCACTCTACCTTCCTGCCCAGCCCCTCTGGTGCGTGCAACCCTGAGGACAACAGCGAGCAGACAAGAAGGCAGTCTTCGATCAATATTAGACTGCTCAATGCTATCGGAACGCAACAGCAAGGGCCATAGCCGTCACAACTTCACAAAGATCACAATCGTCGCAACGGTCACCATGGTCACAAAAACCACAACTACCTCAACGGCCACATCAACGGCAACAGCAACGGCAAAGGCAACATCAACAGCAGCGGCAACAAATCTCAACCAAACCAATCAAAGACAGCAACCGAGGCACAGCAACCAAGCCAAACAAAGCGACCATGCGAAGAAAACGAAAGCTAAACGCCACAAAACAAGGCGAGTGTCCGACGTGGTGGCCAGGGATGCAGAGGTGCTATCAAGGTGATTGCCCAAAGTTGCTACGATGATCGTGCGAGGGGCGCCGCCTCGTGCTGGGCTTGGCCGCGGCAAACGCCGTCTCGCAGGGCACTGAGTCTCATCTCGACGGGCCATAGGGCCAGTTGAATTCCAGGCAGAAAGCTGGCATCGCGAAGGCATGGACGGCAAAAAGCTCCATGGGGTTGACCTCAGCCTTTGTGTCAGGCCGACACCGAGGCCGACTTCGATGTTGTGAGGGCCTCAGTTTTTTCTTGCATGGCGGATCGATTGAATTTTCTTCTCAGACCCTGGCAGTGAATCTGGGCGGTGACTCGCCCACCGAGGCACACCGCAGTCAACTGGGCATGTGTTGAATGTATCTCAATGTGCCAGGCTAGCTTCAAAATCCGGGTACATCCTGAATGGGTTGGACACTCAACATTCATAAACGCGTGTCCTTGCGGGTTTGGCTCAATAATACGTGTTGCCTACTCGGACGGACTTTGCAACACACAACTACTGGCAAGCGCTTGGATATGGACACCATTGACATGTTGCTCAGCCATGAGGCGCCCAAAGGTGCCTCGCAGTTCAAAACGTTTGCTCCTCATGCGCAAATGTGCTGCCGTTGGGCAGCAGGGTGCTATGATTGTGTTGAGCAGATGCTGGTTGGCACACTAGAGTTACCGTAACTTGAGGTTGGTGGAACGAGGTTGGTACGATGACGTCACAGCCTTGATTCATGGCTGATGCTTTGCATTACCAATCCTCGGCTGCTGAGGCCGGCATTTTTCGCGTAGTTCCAGGATTTGTTGCACAGCACGAACCTAATTTTTCATTTCCCAAAATGCTAATAACCTGCCCCCTGTCTATCCTCAGGTTTGGATTGCCTGGCAAACCTCAGAAGAGACTGGAGAACATTCCAGACGACCCGGTGAAGGCCGCTTCCGCGGGAATGCTGTGGTCGATCATGCTGCTGCTGCCAGGTTAGCAACAAGAAAGGAACCCTCGTGCCTCTTGGCCAAAAGGCAGCAGCATTCTTTCAGCATGACCCCACTCACTTGCCAGGTTTGCAACTGCTGGCCCAAACACCAGAACATCTCAAATGTTCATCAACCTCAAGGCAATCAATCACGAGGCATACAAAGGCAGCTCGTGACAGCTGCGATCCATGCCAGGACAATGCATTCCTGGATGGACAAGGCCAGACCTTGATTGATTTTACAGAGCGGTTGATCAGCTGTTGGCCCAGGATTCTCGCCAATCGGTGAAGTCGTGGAGGGAGGCATGGACGCACTTGACCTAGACATGCTCAAGTCTCCTATCAAGCCTCCCCTACAAAGCATGGGCTTTGTTCGTGCACTTGTGCATTGCATAAGGTGGTGAACAAGTTCTATGCTGGTTACGGGGAGCAACCCAACCAGGGTGGGGCTGGCTCACTTCTGGTCACCTGCCTTTCTCTGCCTTGGCAGGTCAAATCACGGCACAGGGCAACGCATACCTGGATGCCAAGACATGGCCTCAATACCCTGCATGACGAATGAAGCTATGTGGTTGTGCCTGAGGTTTCCAAAGATGACCAAGATCAAGAAAGCCACGGTGGGTTGAACCTGAATTCTCAATACTTCTCAGAACATCTACAAACAAATAAAACAAACAAATATACGATATTACTTATCGTTCTCTCTCTTTGATCGAATGCATGGCAGTTGCCAGCCTCCGCAGGTGGCAAAAAATGACATTGGGGAAGGTTTCGAACGGGATATTTTTATATCTCTCTATATATATGACATGCAAAATGTTGTTTTCGTTGCTTGAATCGTAGCTCGTGCGACGTTGCATGTCATTCCGTTACGCAGGCATGGTGTTGGAAGGTTGTATGTTTCGTTATTTCGGGGCGGTTAGTTATGCAACTCGGAAGCTCGTTTGATGTATAAAGCTATTAAAATACGAACCTAAGCAAATATTTTTGTGTTTTAAAGATATTATATGTTATAATATATTTACTTTTACTCTATAAAACGAAACCGTGAAACTTGCTCGTCGCACTTGCGCGCGTTTTCCCGGACCGCTTTTCCGAAAAATCCCGGATATTTCGGAAAATTGGTCTGGACTGCCCCTGGAAGATGTAACCGCTTCATATTTCCTATGGACCGCTTGCCCAAATCTGTCCGGGCTACCCCGGCATATGTGCGGAAGACATAGTGGCTTCATTTTTTGTAGGGACCAATTTCCCGAAATATTCCAAATATTTCGGCAAAGAGGTCTGGGAATCGCAGCCACCCACCATTTTCTCGAATATTCCGAATATTTCGGGGACCATTTTCCCGAAATATTCCAAATATTTCGGGAAATGCTATCGTCGAAATATCCGGAATATTTCGGAAAAATGGTCTGGAGCGCGACTATCGAAATATCCGGGATATTTCGGAAAAATGGTCCGGGCTTTGAACGAAGCCGTTGTGTCTTCCAGATAAAGAGTCGGGGCATATACCTGCCTGTCCGTAGCAACTGATATCTTGGCCCATCTTCCGAGAGTTTGGCGATGCGGAGAAGCTGTGAGCAGCAGCCGATTGTTGCGACTAGTGGTGGTTTCCCAATTCTTTGGGCGAAATCAGTTCGGCTTTGCTTGCGCCCAGGATGTTTCTGGTCGATCGCGCTTGCTCAGGCGACCGCCTTTCACTGACGCTTTGGACCTTATCGCGACCAGCCCGGCCCTCAGTGTGTCTCGCGACCTGTGTTTGGAGAACGGCAGCATGCTTTTCGCATGCGACGAGTATACATTTTTTGATACATATGAGATGATAAAATATGTTGGTGGGGCTCTGTAAGATTTGCTCTATTCTTGGCACACCCACCACGGCCTAGACCTTGGCCCCTTGAGAGTTCGGCACTTTTTTGGCACCCGCCTCAACTTACCCCTAATTGCTGGTTTGGATTGGTGGTTTGGGGATTGAACCCCTGGATCATGTTGAAGTTGAATGGGAAACCACCCCCTAACCTCCAAAACACCGATCCAAACTACCAATCCAAACCGGGCCAGCAACCCGGGGTGCCCAGTCCGAAGAGGGCCGCCGAACACCTGCAACCACCTCCTGGCCACGGGCCAGAACACAGCCGTCGTGGAGGGCCAGCGCCGAGACAAGCGCGTGACAAACCGTTTCCCACTGGCTCCACTGGGCGAGGGCGCCAGGGAACAAGAGGCCAGCGGCCGCGTGCAACTGGGGCAGGCGCAGCCGAGAGCTCGCACGCGCGTTCTTGCAGCCCGTCTGCATCACGGCTCTCGGGCTCGGAGTCGGACGCGCGCACGTGCGCAGGCGAAGGTGGCGTGTCGACATCAGAATCCGGCGCGCTGCGCGCCGGAGGTGTGTCTCTTTTTGTCTCTGTCTCTCTGTCGGTGTCTGTTTTTTTGTCTGTTGGTCTCTCTGTCTCTAATATCTGTTTCTTTGTCTGTCTGTCTGTCTATCTGTCTGTCTGTGTCTGTCTGTCTGTGTCTGTCTGTGTCTGTCTGTGATTGTGTCTGTGTCTGTGTCTGTCGTCTGTGTCTGTGTCTGTGTCTGTGTCTGTGTCTGTGTCTGTGTCTGTGTCTGTGTCTGTGTCTGTGTCTGTGTCTGTGTCTGTGTCTGTGTCTGTGTCTGTGTCTGTGTCTGTGTCTGTGTCTGTGTCTGTGTCTGTGTTTGTGTCTGTCTGTGTCTGTGTCTGTCTGTGTCTGTGTCTGTGTGTCTGTGTTTGTGTGTCTGTGTTTGTGTGTTTGTGTCTGCGTGTCTGTGTGTTTGTGTGTTTGTGTCTGTGTCTGTGTCTGTGTCTGTGTTTGTGTTTGTGTCTGTGTTTGTGTTTGTCTGGGTCTGCGTGTCTGTGTGTTTGTGTGTCTGTGTTTGTGTGTCTGTGTGTTTTGTGTGTTTGTGCGTATGTGTTTGTAATTGTGTTGTTTTTTGTGTTTTTTTTGGTTTTTCTTTTTGTTTGTGTGTTTGTTTTGTTTTTGTTTTTGTTTATTTTATATTGTTTATGTAATTGTTTATTTGCTTATTTATTTGTTCGAAATTGATATTGTATAGGTAAAGTTATATGATTTTGTTGAAATTTAATTGATATTATATAGGTTATTGTTATAAATTTATAAAATGTAGGATTTGTTTTATGTTATTGAGAAAATTAAGATATTTGATGAATAAATTAATGATAGAGGTTATTGATGTGTATTATTGGGTTATGAATTTTGAATGTTTTTTGGTTATTATTTTGATTTGATTTATGGGTATGGGTTTATTTTGGTTGAAAGATTTATGAAGGAATAAAACATATTTTTTTTGGAGGAGTGAAATAGATGCTTTTGGAAATTGGATTTTTTTTTTTGTTGGGATTTTATTTTGGTTTAATTTTGAAAAAGGATATTTAAATAACAAGATTTAGATTAATAATGATATAATGAAATAATTATATATAGGAATGAATTTGAGGTTAATAATACACGGGTCCATTTTCTTTTTGTTTAGGCGACCGATTTTTATTGATTATAAATTTCGGAATACTTCGAGAAAATGAATAATTACGATTTTAAACCTTTGCCTTGGATTTAATCCTAGCAAAACACTTTGAAAAATTATACACTTTACTAAATTGGTAGGAACTTCTTAGTAGCACCTTAGTATAATAAAATATCTTAAGTGCCCATATATATTTATCTAAGGACATTTAAATTGGAAAACGATTTAATTTTACATTCTGATTCTGTTACTTTCCTGCATTTGGTTTTATTTTGCACGTTGTTGGAAAGTAGCGGACCCCCATTAGTAGATACATAAATATTAGTAAAAATATATAATGAACCATATAAAATTAGATATTTTTTTAAATAGAATATTTAAAATATATTATATTGAATTTTAAACAATAACAAAATTAAAATTGTGTTATTAAATTCATATATTATGGTAGAATTAATCTTTAAAGAATATATTAGTTACATTTATAATTTCGATATTATATAAGCAAAAACAATTTTACTAAGCATTCTTAATTTAAATTAGATATTTTATATAATATAGGAATTATATAAGGTATTATATGAGGAATTATATAAGGTATTATATAAGGTATTATATAAAATATTATAAGGAATTATAGGAATTATAATAATAAAAATTAAAAGATTTAGGTAAACTCAATATAACATAAATATTGATATATCAATTATGTAGAAATATATATGCATATGTAATGTTATATAAATTTCTTAAATGTTTTATGATTTTTGGGTCGTTTTTGACGATTATGCTTTTAGATTTACATATTTTTATTTTTAGATATTTCCATAAACATTATCGGGTTACATTTCCGAATTTAATTGATTTTGATAGATAATTTTGTATTTTTGTTCCTTTCTTATTTCTTTCGTTTTTTGTTTTATTTTTTATTTTTTTCCATTTTATTTTTTTTTCCTTTAATCTTTTGTTTTATATGTATTTTTCATTTTTGTCTCTTTGTTTCTTTGTTTCTCTGTCTTTTTGTTTTTTTGTCTTTGTTTTTGTGTGTTTTCGTGTTGTTGTGTGCGCGTGTTTTTGGGTTTCTATTTCTTTGGTGTTTTTTGTGTTTGTTTTTTGCTATATTTTGTTTTTTTTCTTTCTTTATTTGAAAAAAAAAAAAAAAAAAAGAGATCACAAAGAAATAACGACATTATAAAATCAATTAATATAGAAAAACGAAGAACTAAAATAATATAAAACAGAATAAAGAAATGAAACAATAAATAAACAAATATACAAACAGAAAAAACACCGCCCCAGCGCTAAACCGCGAACTAGTCAACAGATTTATGTAACACTCATGTTGGATTCATCTAAATTCATGTTAGACTTATAATATGGATATAGAATCTCCGTATCCAAGCAATGTTTTTGTTTCTCTGTATTTCGGTGATCTTTTTTCTCCTTCTCTTTATTCTTGTTTTTCCCCTCTATTCCTCTTTCTTTTTTTCTCTCTATTTTTGTTCTTCCTTTTTTTTTTTCTTTATATTTTTTGTTTTTATTTTATATTTATCTTAATTTTATTTTATTCTTTTTGTATTTTATTCATTTTTTAATTAAAAACAATTAATTATTTAATTTTACATATTATTAATATTAAAAATCTATCTTTAATTGTTTTAAATTAATCATTTTTATTTTTTTAAAAAAATAATTCTTAATAATATTTCATTTAAAATATATAAATCATAAATTATAATTAAGAAAATTAATATATTAAATATAATTTCATTTTCATATTTATTTACAATTATCTAAATAATATATATATATATAAATAAAAGAAACACTATAATAAAAATATATTAACAATAATATAAAATAAACATATTATATAGTAATTTAAAAAATATAAACAATATATTTTAATTTATTATAAATTTTAATTATATATATTTTATTTTTATTAAAATTTAATTAAACATAAAATTATATATTTATATATATTATTAGTTGCATAAGGTTTATTTAGTTTTAATATTTTAAATTCTTAAATTATGGTGAATGAATTTGCTGGGATTTATTTTTTTATAAATATTTTATAAATATATATATTCGGTATTTTGATCGCAAAATTCCGGAGTAATATGCTATTTGATTTGTTTATTTAAAATCATTATCTTTTCGTTCATTCTTTATTTTAGAATACCTATACTAGTTATCGCCAATTCTTCTTATGTCATTGAGAAAGGATACAACAGCTCTCTCAGATCAAAGGCGCCTTACGCTTTCCTCGCTGTGTTCGACAAATTCGTCTCCAAAACCGGCCATGCCATTCGTTATAAGTGCTCCACAGACAAGCGCGAATGCATCTGGGACATGCGTCGAACGACCCCGCGCCGTGCCACTCAAAGCCTAAAATGCTAGGAATGCAAACAAATTGATTGGCTGAGCAGACTGCTCGCAATCAAAAGCCTTCAGCCTTCGTTTTAAAGACTCGCCTTTGTTTTTGGGCACAAATTGATCAAACCAGGCTGGAGCCAATCATGTGGAAGGTCTTCTAAAAATCATTGTTTATAGACATAGGCCTTTGAAGCCCAGTGAACTTGACAAATGTTTTCCCATATTTTGCTCTGAGGCTTGGGGCGCGCACGAGTTCTATTGGGCGCAGCTCAAACAAGCCTTGCGTGGAATTCAGCCAGGCTTCGCTGCACCTCCTTTTCGAAGGTTTCGAACCGGATAGGCCTTGAAAGGCAACACGTGCAGCACCACATTGCGCCTTTGTCACTGAGGGCCTGACATGTCGAGTTCGTAGAAAGGGTTTTTCAGCCTTGGGCCACCAAAGTCAGCTGGGATCAGCGATGGAGTGCGTCCACTGAGCCCAGATATGACCTGAACATTTTGACCTCGCCCTTTTAGGGTCATTAGAACCACATCAAGGTTGTCTGGGTTGGTGCCATCCATTCTGACTCCAAGGCAAAAGGGAGATTTTGACCGTGGTACACCTGACGAACATGCAATGCTGTGGGCGCTGCACGAAATCGCTGTAGTGGGCATAAACCTGGCGGTGGTGGAACGTTGTGCTAACATGTTGGCCGACTGCGCAAACATGGCTTTCTCTAAATGCGAAAACATGATTTACACAAAGCCCCCAAAACGCAAAACAACAAGAATATGCTTGAAGCCCTACAACTCGCAACATCAACTCATTTCAAGTTACTGGTGAGAAGCATGTTTCAACCGACGCGCTTGAACCAGTTGTGGTAAGAATCTACCCTTCGAGTTCTCCAAAAGGGAAGCCCTATTTTGAGAAACACCCGAACTTGATTGGTTTCCCTGACCAATTGTTGGTGGTTGCAACTAATCGCAACCGGCAGAAGATGTAGGGTCGTAAAAAGGTGCGATGGATCCAACTCACCATGTGGACGAACAACAAGGAATTTGTATACTCATCCTTGGCGGCTATCCAAAAATGCGAAAAGACATCGGGGGCATCTTTTGGGATGTCTTTCGCAGTGTTTTAGGAAGATATCTTGGAAAATGTCTTTGGGGATGTCTTTGGGGTCAGCTTGCGGGGCGCTTGCGGGGATGTCTTTTTAGCGAATTGCTTTCAGGGTGTCTTTCTAGTCATGTTGCTAGAGATGTTTTCGGGAAAGCCTTTGGGGTCGCAAATGGCACGTGCAAGAGGCCGCCAACAGTGCAAGGCAAGTCGCAAAAGCCAATACGCCATCCAGGAAAAACACGACGCAACATCCCGAACAAAAACACATACTGCAAGATTCGCAACACTGCGTGTCCCGTGCTCCGCAAAATGCTGGGTAAGGACAAACGAAGCCCAGCAGTGATTCTTCCTAACTTGGTAGCCTGACTTGGCCCTTGTCTCCTAACCGGGTTTGAAAAGGCAAACCAAGGGAAACCCACAAATATCAGGGGTTCCATTCATGAAGCAAAGACATACAAGGAACACTGACTCCCATAGAATCAGAATCCTTTTGGGGGTTCCAAGATTCCAAGGTAATCACATTTCCGGGGGTCCCCCATCTTGACACATATCCGCATAGGCCTTACATCCGTTGTGAGGTGGGAATCAGCCCGACCTGCCGCAACAGCAGGTCCGCATCCACGTAAGGCCTGGGCTCGTGGGATCGATTGGTGCCCGTGGGTTCTTCATTGGTCCAGGGTACACAACGATATCCCTTTGGTGCAAGAGATCGGAACCCGTCAATTAGAGCTTCAACGGAAGTTCAGGACAACCTTTGGTGGGCCACAGTCAGGGTTCCGCTGGAAAATAGGAGACCCCAGGCCCCACTAGCACGGACTTCCCTGTTTCAAATGACTGGGGTTCATCGGGGGTCAACACTGCGGAAAATTATTGCCCCTGTCTGTCACGCCGTTTAATCCCATCTACATGATCCTTTCAAGGACTTTTCAAGGGACCGATCCGCTTGCCATAGCAAGACGCAAGACAACTTGTTTTGCTGGTTTCCCTTTAAGACTGTCCCAGGGGTTCCCCCCATTTCAGAGAATTGCCCTAGCATGATTCAAGACCGTATCAAATGGGGAGCAAAAAGAGGTGAATTGTTGCATCAAATCATGGGCTTTGGGATTCCGCGAGCCCATGTGTGCTCGTAGCACCTGGGTCAAAGCAAACTTAGAAGCCATTTGGCTGCCCGCAACGTCCATATCCTGTTTTGAGACACCTTCAAATCAGCACTGCATCGGCTGCCAAAGGGCGGCAACAGCACACAAAAGATCTTGACGCCCGTGGCCGTGTGGAAGCACTGGAGTCGGAACCTGGCTAAGGTGTCTTGGGTCAGTTCACCTCAGTTCCACCCTCCCAGGTGGATTGACAAACCTTCTGTTCAACCATGTGCGCGCGCACAAAAGACTTGCCTCTGTTTTGTTTGGAGAGGCGGTGTGTGTCTCTGTGTGTGTGTGTGTCTCTGTGTGTGTCTCTCTGTGTGTCTCTGTGTGTGTCTCTGTGTGTCTCTGTGTGTCTCTGTGTGTGTGTGTGTGTGTGTGTGTGTGTGTGTGTGTGTGTGTGTGTCTGTGTGTGCGTGTGTGTGCGCGTCGATTTTTTTTCAGGGCAATTGCCCTTTTTCAGGTTGGCGAAAGGGAAACCAACAGGAAACTCGTCATTTGGGGGTCACTTTGAGACATACTAACCCTCCACTAACATAGAACCTGCCAGGGTTGTGTGAGAGTTTTCTTTTGGCGGCCTCTGGTGGGCATGTTCATGAAACAACGTCCTTTTGGCTCACAAGGCGGGCAAAGTCTGGTGGCGCGAACACATTTTTCACAACTCTCCTCGGTAAGGCGTCTTATCTTGCTGCTTTTTTGGGGCCCACACGGTCGATTTTCAGGGCCCCGCGAACGGGGGCTCTCCATGAGTCTCAAACCCGTGGAGAGGCTTCAACTTAGCAACTTGCCATGGAACCGACAAGAGCGTCCCGGAAAGGAGATTCCTCTAACAATAGCCGCTTTGGGGGTTCCATGCATGTAAATCTGTCAAGTAAACCCCTGCTTCATCAATAGCTCACGAAGGAAGCTGTCTAAGCAGGTGCCAGGATTGCCTTTTGCCCGTTTCCCTGTCACTGTGGCTCGACAAGGGAAACATTCAATAGTGTTTCTACACTAATCTGCGCCAGTTGCCAACATCCGCAACCAAAAATGAGGAATCCCTTGGCAAAGAACCCTCAACATGGGTCCAGCATCGCCCGTTGTCCTGCCCGATCGGTGAGCTCGTGTTATTTCACGCAAACGCCGCTTATGTTCAATCAACCAAGGGGCAGGACACCCTCAGTTGGGCAGCTAACTGACATACGATTGGACAAACTTAGGACTTGCAACATAGCCACCTTTGAAACGAATCAGCCCTACCTGCAGGTGTCACAGTCACACGTGTACCAGCCATGTCTGCTTTCCAAACAAAGAGCAAAGCACACACGCAAGGCTAGGCTTGCCGGAAAACAAAGTGACTCTCCCTCTTATTGGGCTTGGGCCGGATACCAAAGGTAACCACGGAAGGGCCGGGGAATGGCTTCCGAGCGTCTGGGCGCCGGGCGTGTCCGCATCCAGTGTTCGGATGCCCTGTAAGGAGCTGAAAGAGCCTGCAAGGGAGCAGTCTCAAGAGGCCTTGCCACAAATCCTTAAGCGCAGGGGGCCTCTGTCCTCAGAATGGTCTCCCTAGAACTTGGCTTCCCTTTGGCTTTCTTTTCAACCCACCCAACTATTATTGGATTTTGAGAAACCCAAGGATTCCGATCCCTAAAATGGCGACGGTTTCCTTTGGGTTTTCCTTGAACCAAAATGGGGGTCCGAAATCCATTTTGAGAAATTCGGGAAACACGGGAAGTCCCTAACATCGGACCTTCATGGGCCCCAGATCACTCCTTTTAGCTTACCGTTAAAGAAGCAAAGGGCACCCTCAAAACCAACGCGCCCGTACCCGAGTTCCGACCGCAAAAATAGATGGAGTCTGGAAGATGTTTGAACCAGACTCGAATCAGCGGAATCTATTTAAGCAAACTGATCAAATCTATGTTCAAACAAACCTACTTAGTGGTAGATAGATGCCTATTTATCAAATTGTCGGGGCAGAGATTCCGAGTGTAAGAGTCCAGAGGAAACTCCCATGAGCAAACTCCGAGCGGCATCTTGTTTTGGCTTTTGGCAAAAACACCCTTGTGAAAGGACTGGGTAAGCTCGCAAGCCCTGATCCAAAGTAACATGACCAATGGAACCACCGAGCCCAGGTAAACCTGAGCAAAAACAGAGCCAACTAAGCTGATTCATTCAGAACTCCCAGAGCGCGAGCAAGTACTTCCAGGTCTGAAATTAGATACGGCAGCCCCCCGGCAGTGCTGGCGTCGCCATGTAAGTGCAACCGAAGCTTCGCACACGTTCGCATGGGGGGGTACTTGTTTAGGAAAAAAACGGGGAGTTTTCACTCGCGCAACTCCTCAGTTGTTGCAGGCATCCTTGCGCAGGCATACACATCAACCGTCGGATTGGCTTTTGGGGGCTGGAACCGTTCCAGTCTTTGAGACCCTCAGCTTCGGAGCTTCGGAGCCCGGTTTGAGCATGCTTAAGCTGCTCGAACCACCTGCTGCTGATTTCCCTTTACCTGTCCTGCGGGTTTAAACAAACTTCGCGCGACGCGGAGAAACCCCCTTCTTTTGCGGCTTGAATCAAAGGCGCACCAAAAAGAGGAAGGGACTTCAAAGCAAGGGATCCCTTGTTCTGCCACTCGACTTCTAGTTCTCCCTAGGAACCACACCAAAAAGTAAACTTGGATCCATCTGCAGCTACACCCTTTTTGCTGTTGCTCTGCTTCCGTGAAACCAAGACCACCCATTCCTTTTTGCTTTGGGGGTGGGGGTTCCCCAAAGAAAACCGACACGCCTCCGCTTCGCTTGGGCGAGATCTGCGCCGCGATGGCGCTGATGCCTCCGGCCCAGTCGACGGGTTTCAAACAGGGCGTCCTGCAAAGGTTGGGGTGAGCATCCCATCACTGGACAGGCTCAGAATCTGGTTGGGTTGAGGGTTTCTTCATCACCAGTATGCAAGGAACAAGCCGGGATACAAGTTGGAGCCACAATCGAGACTTGCGGTTTGGTCGGCTTTTGGAACGTATATGCAGGATTTCCTGCGGCTGGTTCCTTTGATCGATCCAATCAGGGCCAAGACACGGTCCAGCGAGCTCAATATGGTTGTAAGTAGCAAGTTCAAATTCTGAACCAGAACCAAACAAGGGCCAAGGTGAGTCTAGCCACCCAACTGCATGAATCTAACCGGAAACTAAAACTGATTTCTGCCTGAGTTTTCCGAGGGTACCTTTTTAGGGTTGGAACCATGAGAAGCCCAAAGGAAGCCCGCCTGAAATTCCAGCCGCGATTGAAGCAATGGGGGCTGAAATCAATCACGACAGTTCACCCAAGTTTCATCATCCGAATGGGTTCCAAGGCCATTATCGCGGTTGAAGCCCACCATAGCGATTTTGCATACCAAACGAAAACCAAAGGGCACCTATGCTGAGCCTGCGGCCGTGGAAGGTGGACGACAGCCGGATCTTGTCGTTGGAGGAAAGGTGCGATCCCTCGGGAGCTGTTACCCCTCCGAAATGTCAAGCAAAGCAAAAAAACAAAAAAACAAACAAGGAAGCAAAAAAAAGAAGTAAAGGAAAGACAGGCCAGGAACACAAAAAAAGAAAGAAACAGGGAAAACACAATACAAATAAAACAGACATACACAAATGACAAAGAATCATACAAAGACCGGAAGAACACAAGAAACAACGATAGACAGGAGTAACAAAAGAAATAATAGTGACAAAAAACAGCAACAGCAACATAAACAACAAACAAACATGACACAACACAAAATAATCGCCAATCAAATGCCGAAACAACCAAAACACAAAAACAATAACACTAGAAACACCGCAATAGATAAGGACCATAGGAAAAACAAGAAGGCAGAAAGAACAAAATAACGACAGAAACAAAGAAAACATACAGAAAGAAAGGAACGCACAAATAAAGATATCAAATACTTCACTTCGAGCAGTCCCCACCCTCCACCCACTCACGAGCTTACGGCCGTTACAACAAACTCCTCCGCATCCTAGAGACTTCGACTCCAAACTCCCATCGGCCCTTTTGGATCCACTGGCAAGCTACCCTGGGATACTCAGCGGGATACTCGGCGGGATCCACTGGCGGGCTGCTCTGGTGGGATACTCGGCGGGATCCACTGGCGAGTAATTTGGCGGGATACTCGGCGGGATACTCGGGGGGATCCACTGGCGAGCTACTCTGGGATACTCAGCTGGGAAGCTCGGTAGGATCCACTGTCGGGCTGCTCTGATACTGGGCGGGATCCGCTGGCAAGCCGCTCTGGCGGGACACTCGGCGGGATCCACTGGCGATCCACTTTGGCGAGATACTGGGCAGGATCCACTGGCCAGCTGCTCCACTGGCAAGCCGCGCTGGCGGGATACTCGGCGGGGCCCACTGGCAAGCCGCTCAGGCGGGATGCTCGGCCACTGGCGAGCCGCTCTGCCGGGAAACTTGGCGGGATCCACTGGCAAGCAGCTCTGGCGGGGTACTGGGCGGGATCCACTGGCGAGCAGCTCTGCCGGGATACTCGGCGGGATCCACTGGCGAGCTGCTCTGGCGGGATACTCGGCGGGATCCACTGGCGAGCTGCTCTGGCGGGATACTGGGCGGGGGCGTGGTGTAGAAGCATCGCACATGCGGATTCCAACACAAAATCTAACAACCCCTCCCTGTCGGGTGGGGAATTACGCAAACCAATAAAAGCACATCAACAATAACTAAGAAAAGAGGAAACAAAACACAAATAGTAATAACAATAAAAAAACACAAAAAAACACAGAATAAATTGAGAAGGCAAGACACAAACAATCACAACGCAACTCCCTTTTCGGGACTTGGTACCTTCAATATGTTTGAGGGTGCTTCTTGGAACATGTTTTCACTTTGTGTCTTCCTTGTTAGTTTGCAAACAAACACTGTATTCTTTTCTGGTAGTTGCGCGACCCTCAGAGCCAGCCAAAGCCAAACTCATCCTCAGTGCGCGGCCTGAGTCTCGTAGCTGTATATCAGGGAGCCATTGCCTGCGGCATTTGGCCGTCTCTGCCTGTTTTGCCCGTCGAGGAAACTTGCCTCAAATTGGTCCAAGTGATGCTTCAACTGGCTTCAAGGGGAGACATGGGGCCCCTCATGACACAAACAAAAGGCTCAAGAAGGCTTGTAACATGTCTGAGGCGAGCACGATTCAACACGAAGAGCGAGACCACCTTGGTCGGTTGCTCACGATTTGGCAATGTTTGAAAACGAGGTAGCAAATAACTGAAAAGATGTGGTACCCAAAGTTTGGTGTCATCTCTTGTCCTGGAGCGATCCGCTTCTATTTGGGACATCTCTTGGATGTTCAAACATAAAACCAAAAGCAGGCCAAGCATTTGCAAGGGTGCAGCTCGGAGTGCAACTGCGCATCAGGCTTTTACCTTTTGGCCTTCTGACAAATACAAACTCAGGGACCACTGCAACAGGCTTTCTGCACTTCGTGGTTGATACATTCTAGAGCCAAAATGGTGGTTAAACCAGACCCTAGTCAACTTTCACCAAGGGTTACCCTTTCGGAGAATCAACCACCCCGTCCTTCGAGGTCAAAAAACAGCTCCAGGCGTGCGTCATGTCACTTTTGCAAACCGAGCTCCGCACGACCATGATGCACCGCAAACGCTTTGCGGCGCGTTCCGGCCGAGGTCTATGGATTCAAAGCTGCTCCAAGAGTGTTTTTCTTGCTGTGATTTGAAGCTATAGTTGCTGAGCTGCTGAGCTGATGTATTCATGCTTCTATTTTTTGTCCATTGGGAAAGAACGAAGTCAATGCAAAGGGATGGCCACGAGGCTACCAGAACTGTGAGGAGGCTGTAAGACATCGGAAGCCTTTCAATATGCGAGGGGGGCGTGCTCCGAGAGAACGTGTGTTGCTAATGGAAATTGCAGGCTCAAAGTTCGTCCTTTCCCCATTCCGTGTTTAAGGGGGATCTTCCATCTGAATCTTGTCCAGCCGGTCTTCAGCACTAGTAGTTCCTGCTGCAGCTGCATGTTGATTGGCATTCTCATTCCAAACATGCACCTGCAAGGCATAAATGGCACAGGAGATGAAACGATATCGACGATAACCTTTCGAACATGTAAACATAGACCAACACGAGAGTAGCAAAAGGCCAGATCAAGTCGAGTCCAAGGCTTTGGGCAAGTGAGCATACGCACACGCAATCACATGCAAGAAGGCACTTGGGCATTCTTTCTCCACGACAAACGCAGCTGAAAACTTCTTGGTCTTGGGCCGTCGCAAACCCCTTGTGCGCCAGCAGGCGAATGCGTCCGCTGATGTCTGCTGTGAACCGAAGCACTTGCACAGTGCTTCTGGGTGTCACCAACAATCGACTCGCATTTCGGTGTGCCTCAAAATAGGGAATCACCTAAAACAGATTGTCCCGGTTGGTGCCAGCAAAATGCCATTTTAAGACACCCCGATTTCTCTTGTGATGCTCACAGCTTGCTGCAGCCATCCAGCTGGAAAATCAGACTTGCCCACAATTATCTCGAAGCCTCCACTCGGTTGCGCCCAAAGTGGCTCGTCGGGCCGGTCAAGCAACTCAACTCCGACGGCGGGACCCGCCCCCATGAGCCCTCTCAAAATCAAAGACATCCATCCCCATACATCGAACAGTCACAGGACAAAAAGGGCAAATAAGTGGGGGTGTCCAAATATCAGGGAGAGCTAAACCTGCATAGCTTCCATCTGGGTTTCTCTCCAAGAGGTATCACTTTGGGACACCCCCATGTCCATCCCCAAAGGGGCTCCCGTGAGGCTCGCACGCCAACGGGTGCGCCCAGGGGGCCGAAAAGCAAGCAGCAAGCAGCGGGCAGCGAGCATCTTTGTTTCAACATCAACTCATGGTTTCTTTTAAGGACAGATGTTTTATCTCTCCCTTCAAAGGCTTTTGGTTGCATCCCAACGCGGTTTTTTATCCTATTTCGGCGTGCCAAACTGCTCCCGGGTCAATAAAATTCTTGCGTTGGAAGGGTCGGCCCGAAACCGCCAAAGAATCAATAGGGCTGCTGGCCGCAACTCGTTGTGGCAAGGGGACTGTTGGCTGCTGATTTTTTTGCTGTTTTGGGTTGTCCCCTGGTTTTTGCGGGCAACGTGGGTTGCCCGCTCCCCAAACCTACATAATTTTCAGTTGCCTACATTCGCACCTACCCGCCTGCTAGCCATTACCATCAAATCCGCCCAACATCTGCAAATTGACCAAGTGATTCCATTTCCCTGCGAGGGAGCCACCTTGAGATGGTTGTCTATAGTGGTTTGCCATCTGGGCGATCTAAGTAGCCCCCTGGCCTGCTCCGTCCATCCGGACTTCCGAAAACGCCCCAAGTCGCCCCAGCCGCCCCTCACCGCGGCAGAGCGGGCGCCGCGCTTCTTCGGCGCCGGCAGCAAACGACCCGCCGGAGGCAGCTGCAGAGGCCGTTGGCGCCGTCGATGGGGCGGTGCCCCAGGCCGCTGTAGGGCGCGTGCAGCACGTTGAGCCCCGACTTCTGGCCCCTCGGGCGAGCTCAAGTTCTCAAACTTAGGGGTGAATGAAAACCTTTTCTGGGATGGCTTACTAAAGTGAATCCAGTAAATAGACGCCGTTTTCGGAACAACAAGAATACACCACGATACCAAATAATTAGGAAAGGACAGGAATCGATTGTGGGCTAGAAAGACCCCCCCCCCTTGGGACCTTTTCTAAAGATTCTGATCGAAGGCTTCGATCAGAACCTGATCCGGCCCAATGATTCAGGCTCTAAAAACTGGGCAGTCCACAAAAAACATATTTTCAACGTGGGATCCCTTCAAGCCAGCGGGACACTGACTCAAAAACAGAAACGACTGAGAGGTCCATCTCCCCAGGCGCGTCCTGTTGCGCTTCAGCTCTTGTACCCTGGCGCGGTACTCTTCATCCGCAGGATGGGTCCAGGAAGTCGAACCTGTCGGACAATAGCCCCGCCATAAAACCAGAAAAGGCTCCCGGCGAGGACATCTGACATACAGCGTGCACCCCCAACGTTTCGAGTCAAAAGGGATAAGGTGCACAGTGCTTGGAGTTTACGGAGCCCCCTCCCCTGAATTCTAGTAAGGGGATGCGCCCTCGTGCCTTCTAAATTTGACCTGCCAAGACAAGGATCCTTTTTTGGGATGGGCATTTGGAAACAAGTTGAAAGCAAGCCAACCGTTTGCGGCTCATGTATAGCGACCTGGTAGAAAGGGCCTGGCCCATTTAGATTCGGACATCTCTGGGAAAATATGGGAAAATCCAGTCAGGACCGCGAGGATTCCCGAGGAAGGTGCTATCATTTGCTCAGAATAGCAACTTGCAGGCATGCGAGGACGGAAGGAATCTGCAACAGCTCCTGGCACGCACCACTGCATCAATGCTGTGGCCCAGGCGACCTGCATCATGGGGCCCAAAAACCAGCTAGCCCCTGATAAGGCCCATGCACATATTCTTGAACCTGGCCCGCCCGGTTTCGAGAACTGTCCTTTTGGAAAAGGACAAAAAAAGGCAACCCTAGTTCCGGTTAGCGAAAAATGCCGCGACGAGCGTCACATCATGGGTTGCTGTGACAAGGTGGACCGGACCCAGCAACTTCTCGGACTTCCCTTCATCCCTCCATATATCTTTTTGTTGCAAGGCAGACTTAAATTCAGCTTCCCTTTTCCGGACATCAACAGGCCCTGGCTATTTCGGTTTACTCTGCTTCGAATCCTTCGGAAGTGGCCAGCTCTCGGCGCCGCGCCTGTCATGAAGTTGAAGTAGAAGACCTGGCGCCAACTTCAAAGTTGCAACAACCTTGAGGATAGTGTAGCAGTGCCCCTCACATCTCTACTTCAAACATCACGCCTGGCAAAGCAAAGCAGGGTCCAACAGGTGATGCTTAATACCACAAGGTGGACCCCTGCGTAAGGAAAACCAAAAGGACTTCCCTAAGGCCTTTTGAGAAGGACGCCAAGAAGGGAACACCCACCAAGTTCCAAAGGCATTGTGGCCATTCCCCAGTGAAGTTTGGAGACAAATTCACACATGACAAATGCGACGCTCAAATTTCAACAATAAACATTTACAGAGTCCCTGAAAAGCCTCTCCCTGACGGGTGCTCCAAGAATGAAGGGTTTCCCTTTACACAACCCCAAAAGGATACCGAGCAAGAAAAAACTTGCCCAAATAATGGAGGCCCCGCCTCCTCGTTCTCGTTGGTGCAGGGCTTCCAGCCCTCGCCCAATGGCGCCTTCAGCCCCTCCCGTGCCAAGTGCAGGAGGTCCTCATCCTCCTGAAAAAAAGGAGAACCATGGAGTCCCTTGACACAACATGGCCGCTACCAAGAAAAAGACTCACCTTCACAAAGTGGTGCTCCCCTAACCACCCAAAAGATGTTCAAGGAAGCCCTGGCTTCTTCAAGAAAAACACACACACACACACACACACACACACACACACACACACACACACACACACACACACACACACACACACACACACACACACACACACACACACACACACACACACACACACACACACACACACACACACACACACACACACACACACACACACACACACACACACACACACACACACACACACACACACACACACACACACACACACACACACACACACAAAGGGGGTGTCCCAAATGAGTCAGTGCACCCTCACGGTAGACAACAGTACCTCCAGTCGACCCAGAACCATGACTCAGAAGGGCAGCTTTCGGATTGTTTCCTACTAAACTTCATCCAGCCCGAATCTATTGACCAGGACATAGCGTGCCTTGCTGAGAGGATTCCCTTCTTGGGGGGTTGCAATGGTTCTGGTGGATGCTACAATGCTGCTGTGCAAGGAGGGTAAAAAGGGAGGGTGGGGTTCCCTGTCAAACCATTTAGAAGTCATGTGCTTGGATCCGCCGTTGGCGCAAACTCATTTGTGACTCTTCCATTCGTCTTTGGAGACTCTGGCCTTGGGGTCCAACCCGAGCCACTCTGCGTAATTCTTCACCTCCTCGTCGGTGGGCTCGAAGTCATCTTGCTTCTCCAGCAAAACTCGGACGCCCTGGGTATCCATGGTTCTCCAGAACGCTTGAGCCCAAAGCAACGGAAACTCAAACATCCAGGCGCTTGCGACACATCCAAGGCGAACCGCCTGAACCAGCCAGGTGCTTATCCATGCAGGAGATGCTTTAGGACAACGAGCGCCGCGAATTCTGTGCCGTTCAAAAGGAAATTCATTCCTTGACCACTTTCAAGGGACTCCTTGGTATCACAAGTGGCTCAGGCAAATCCACTTAGGTGTCAAGATCGGACCTGGATTGTCATTGCCCTCATGAACCAACTAGAATGTGTTGTAGCGGGAGGCACTCCCCCAACAGACTTTGACAACCCCTCAAACTGCAACATTGTGACTCCAGGTTTCACATTGCTTGATAGACCTGCGGTCAGGGATAGCATAACGTCTGGGTTGCTCCAAGCCACCCCTCCCTCAGCAAAGGTCTAACCTTTTGCAGATTGCATGGGAAACGCATTCGTTTCCTCAAAGGCTAAGGGGCGCAGGTCACACCAAAGATCAGCCATGTGGTTTCTTCATCCGCGCATACACCTATCCGTCTGGCTTGCTCCTTTTGAGCAGACCCGGCTGCGTGTCAGCCACCAGAATCTGTACGGCGAGCTAAAGGATTAAATGCCAATGGCTGATGAGAATCAGATTGAGGTGGGTGTCAAACTTGGGAGGGGCAACGTACTATTTCCCACATGGGCCTCATGTTTCGACACCCGCCCCGTCTATCCCGCGGCAAGAAAAAAACCGCCACACTGGGCAGCAGAAGGGCCGTGCCATGCAGAAGCAGCCCGAAAGTCATGCACCAGTCTTCCCCGTCCTCACCTGAAAATCTGAGGCATCGACAAACCGCGTGAACACAAAGGCATGGCACTGCCCAAACCTTTCGTCCAAGTGGTGCCACTACAAAATGGGGCATGTTCGCTTTGCCAGCCATGACCATTTGGCTGGAAAACCAAATGGGAGAATAAACGCCCTTTGCTGAACACCAGAAACATGGGCAGAAACATGGGGATTTGTGTCCACCTAACATTCTAGGACATTCCAACTATCATGATACGGGAACCCTATTCAAAATTATTGGGTGGATTCCCTCTAAGGCCAACCGCGAAAAGGGTGCACAAACACAACACCATGTGGGCGCATTGAGTCATGCACAAAGCCTGGAATGGAAAGAGCCTTCCCAACAACCGCCCGCGGGAAAAAAAAAAGAAAAAAAAAAAAAAAAAACGAAAAAAACAACAACAAAAAAACAACCAAAAAAAACAAAAAACCAAAAAAACACAAAAAAACAAAAAAAAACAAAAAAAAAAAAAAAAACCCAAAAAAAAACCAAAAACGAACATCCAGCAAGCGCCTGTGCGTAGGAGCCATCGACCTTCCAGGCTTCGTTTGGCTTCCTGGCGCCAGTGGGTCGGGGTGATACGACCCGTACCCTCGATCAGGCTGGGACGGTTTTGATCCCCATAAAGAATCCCGACCAAAGGACGTTTAGAAGGAAATAAGACAGACAGATAGATGATATCTACAAGATAAAGACAAACACAAAAGATAGATAGATAGATAGATAGATAGATAGATAGATAGATAGATAGATAGATAGATAGATAGACAGACAGACAGACAGACAGACAGATAGATAGGCAGGCAAAAGCAAGCAGACAGATATATACAGAAAAAGACAGATAGGTAGATAGATAGATAAATAGACAAGTAGAGAGAGAAAGAGAGACAGGCAGATAGCTAGATAGATAGATATAGAGAGAAAGAGAGCGGGAGAGAGAGAGAGAGGGGGAGGGAGGGAGAGGGAGAGAGAGCGAGCGAGAGAGCGAGAGGGACAGAGAGAGAGGGAGATAGATAGAGACAAACAGGGCAGGCAGGCAGGCAGGCAGGCAGGCAGGCAGGCAGGCAGGCAGGCAGGCAGGCAGGCAGGCAGGCAGGCAGGCAGGCAGGCAGGCAGGCAGGCAGGCAGGCAGGCAGGCAGGCAGGCAGGCAGGCAGGCAGGCAGGCAGGCAGGCAGGCAGGCAGGCAGGCAGGCAGGCAGGCAGGCAGGCAGACAGACAGACAGACAGATAGAGAGAAAAAGAGAAAGAGAGAACGATATGTAAGAGACAGAGAGACAGACGGACAAAGGAACAGAGAGACAAGGAGACAAAGAGACAAAGAGACAGAGAGAGAGGGAGACAGAGAGAGAGAGAGAGAGAAAGAGAGACGGAAAGACAGAGAGAAAGAAAGAACGAAAGAAAGAAAGAAAAAAGAGAGAAAGAGAGAAAGAGAGAAAGAGAGAAAGAGAGAAAGAGAGAGAGAGAGAAAGACAGAACGAACGAACGAAAGAAAGAAAAAATACAGAGAGAAAGACAGAGAGAGAAAAACAGAAGGAACGCACATAGAAATAACAAACAAATGAAAGAAACAAAACATACATAAAACAAGAGAGAAAGAAAGAAAGAAGAGAGAAAGAAAGAAAGAAAGAAAGAAAGAAAGAAAGAAAGAAAGAAAGAAAGAAAGAAAGAAAGAAAGAAAGAAAGAAAGAAAGAAAGAAAGAAAGAAAGAAAGAAAGAAAGAGAGGGAGAAAGAAAGAAAGAAAGAAAGAGAGAAAGAAAGAGAGGGAGAGAGAGAGAGAGGGAAAGAAAGAAAGAAAGAAAGAAAGAAAGAAAGAAAGAAAGAAAGAAAGAAAGAAAGAAAGAAAGGAAAAAAAGAAAGAAAGAAAGAAAGAAAGAAAGAAAGAAAGAAAGAAAGAACGAGAAAGAAAGATAGAAAGAAAGAAAGAAAGAAATAAAAATAAAGAAATAAATATGGAAAGAAAGAAACAATGACAAGAAAAGAAACAATGAAAAGAAAGAAGGAAAGAAACAAGAGCACACAACAAACACACACAGAAACAAAGGACTATAGTTTATATACTCTTGAAACTTCCGCCCACCGGCTTCGCCGGCTCTACTGGTAAAAAATCCCAATCCGACCTAGGTACACCTACCTGACCTGATTGCTTACAGCAAATCTGGCCCCTCAAGCCTGCGAGTTGAATCCTAACTTGAAAACTCAACGGGCACGTTTAACGGGGGCCGAAGAGAAACAGTGACCCAGTAGTCGGGTGATACAACAGGTATTTGTTGGCTTCTCAGAAAATGACAGGGGCACCACCCGTAATTGGCTTTGTTGGAGAGGTTGTTGTTTGGATAACACGATTCTCGCTTTGCCCTCAAGGCTTCAAACTGACACGCCTTCCTTCCAACAAAGGTTGACCCCAGATTGACCTGGGTACCAGCTACAACCAAAGGGCCTGTAACCCTTAATGCGCAAAGGCTCCCGACCAGATTGAATGAACTTGGCAAAGGAGCTAGGAGGTGTTCGGCTGCACCAAAAGTCGTCCGGATGCCCTCACAAATATCTGTCTTTCGCTGAAAATATATCGAGCTCTCTCCTTTGACGAGGGTCGACACTTACTTCCACTTGATGTTCAACTGATTCAAAAAAGGTCAGCACCTGTGTTCCGCTGCGCCAAGCTCATGGCGCTGACAGCGCAGGGCGCAAACAGCGTGGACACTTGACATCCAGCGAGTGTGGATGCCAAGGGGTTTTGGTGCTTTTCCATGAAAACCCGCGGGCAATCGCAGGAACGCGCCTCAGCAACATCCTGGAATGCCTCACGGATTTGGGTCGAATTCCTCTGGTCAAGGACCGATTTGTTGAATCTGTGTCATTGCGGTTCTTGTGAGCGCCCCATAGGAAAGAAGGAGCGGTGCAAACAGCAAAGAGGAGCTCATCATGCCAAGCAGGGGCTTTCCATGGGAAGGGAATCGGTTCTATGAGTGACGGTGCAAATTCAATGCCGTGCATTGGACATGGACATCCGGCGAGTAACAGTCCCGAATGTCCAAATTGTGCTTTGGCGTGAGGCAAAATCATCCCCTTGGACGACTGTATTTGAGCTCATGTCTGGAAAACTCCTAGTTCAACACCTGCTGTCCTCTTGGAACGAAAAGCAACAAACGACTACAGTCAAACTAATTCCACTAGCTATCGTTTGGGAAAGATAAACGGATTCCACTCGCACATCAAAATCGCTCCAAACCGATGCCCCTGGAATCCATGGGGATTCAAACCGAGCCGACCGCACCGACGAGCCAGTCGAGCGAAACAGCTTGAGCGCCAGACCCTTCGCGGCGATCAGATCCAAAGCTCAAGGCCTCGAAGGAATCGACGGAGTGCAAGACACGCTTGTGGTGCTTTCTTCGGGGACCCCTTTTTTGAGGTTTCATTCATGGGGCTTCAAAAGGACCTCAAATTGTTTGGGGGGCTCCTGCATCTTGACGCGACACCAACGGCCAAGCTTTGGACACTGGGAACACATCTTCCTGGGCTCTTGCAAATGCCTTTCCAACATCCCCCCTAGGTTTTCCTGGAAATAAAAGAAACAAAAAC
This sequence comes from Effrenium voratum, assembly GCA_963377175.1. NCBI lineage: Eukaryota > Dinophyceae > Suessiales > Symbiodiniaceae > Effrenium > Effrenium voratum. The sequence goes on from CAUJNA010003827.1 coordinate 126,239, forward strand.
AACCAACACGAAAACAAACAAACACACTTAAGTCCTTGCGGTCCTACTTCCGGTTTCCGACAAGGCCGGTTTTCGCGCCTCGTTTCGGGCCGCCCAACGGAGGTGACCCTTGCTCTCGGGCGCCGGCGGAGATCATGATGCTCAGCGCGATGAGCACCTGGGGGGCTCTCTGATCTTCCCCAAACCTCCCTGTGCCTTTTTTGCGGGTACCCCTTTTGGGTTCAGGCTGTCTAGATGGGTCTGAGGTCCATTTAGACATCCTTTCAATATTTTGCTATGGAATCCATCCTAGTTTCTTTGAGAAAACACGAGTCTGACCTTGGAACAAAACTCGCTGGCCAGGGATCCTCCAACATCTCAAGCCCTGCAGTGTCCCGCGCACCGTTTGCTTCAGGCAACAAGAAACATTTCCTTCAGCTTCAAAGCGGGAATTGGATGGGACCCCAACACTCTTCTGAAGACTATCATAGAGCTCCCAGTTCTTCCAAGTCCCGACTTTACCCAGACACTCCCCCCATTTGTGCCTTTGTTCCCTTTCTTCTTGAGCGGGTGTCCCTTTAAGACCAACTACTAAACAAAGCTGCCTGTGTTTCCTATTGCCACTGCGGGTTCCGCCCATTTGCCTTCAACATTTGCAACTCAACTTGGCTGGTGCAAGGGCAAACATACATTTGTCTAGGGTCCACTCCCACTTTCCAACATCGTCTCCTTGTTTCCCTTTGAGCACCATCCACGACGAATATTTTTGTGGCCCTGCTTGTTTAGGTAGTGGGACCGCATGATGAACAAACTGTTGGCTGATAAGGGCGTGCCGCTTAAGAGAGAGCCCTACAAACTGTTGCAGCAAACACCCCCATTTGTTCATCCGCCAGATTTATAAATCCGGGGACTCAAGGGAAGCTTGTCGTGTTTGACCAACCTTGCGAGGCGATGACGAGACATGGAAGCGAACATGTTCTCTTTCTGCGATGCCGAAATGAGACTTACGTGACTGACAGTTCCTCGGGATTCCCAAGGATATCAATCAAAACGGATTGCCTCCAAACCTCATTTCGCACAAGCCTGCCAATTTTTGATTAACCCGGAGTGCTGGGTGTTTGATCCAACCACCTGTTTAAACATGTTCAAACACTGGCTGTGAAAATCGTTGTCCTTGGGAAGTGGCGATTTGATCCCGGTCTCCCATTGGCGAACAAAAGAGCCAAGGATCTCGTAGGAGACTCACTTCCAGAGTGGATTCGAGAAAAACACACAGCTTTTTGCTTGCCACACCGATCTCCTGACAACACATGAGTCATAATCAAAACCTGGTATGAAAATGGTGGACCCAGAACCATGTAAAGAATTAAGAAGGCGGCCGCAGCTATTTATGGTTGGGATCGTCCCTTACTAACCTTCGTCTACCCAGGTTTTGATTGTGACTCATGTGGAGTCCAAGACACTTCGGACCTCCATTGCCTTCTCAGCTTCCGGCCACCGGCGAGCTCACCGGCTCCGGCATGAGCGGCGGGCCGATGAGCGTCACCAGGTGCATCCTACGGTATCTCAAAATAGACCATGAGCCCCTCAAAATTGGCTGGTGGCCTCTTCAAAATTGGAGGGTGTTGTTGTCCTCCTCAAATTGGACCCTGAAAATGGTAAAACTAGGGACCCCCCAAAACTGGTGTCCTTTCCCTCCTCAAATTGGACCCTGAACATTGTCAAAATATGGACCCCGCACAATTTGTGGGTTTCCTTCCAACCCCCCCAAAAATACCATTAAACAAATACACACCCAAACGCTGGAACCTGACGAAATACTCGAAAATCAAAAACACACACACACACACAGCAACCCGCCCTTTCCACGATTTTGCTGATAGTTGACACCCCAAGGCTCAGGTTCTTCCAACCCAAGCCAACCAACCCTGAGCCAACCCCTGAACCAACCGCAAGGAAAGCTCCTTGCGGAACCCTTTAAACAAACGATTCGCACAACTCGCTACCCCGCCCAAAGAATTCTATCAAACACCTCCCGACCCTGGGGGGATATCCCACAAAAGTCGCAAGCCCACAACACAAACGCAACCGCTGAGCTGCGCGCCAAGTGCTCGGCCCAGAACTCAGCGGCACCACGCTGAAGATGTAGGTCAGCACCTGAGCCAATCCAAAAACCAGCAAAGCCATCAAAACCGTCAAAGGAAAACCATCCATTTTGGGGTACCCCTCCCAATTGGTGCGTCGAAGCCCGATTGGTACAACTCAAAAAATAGATTGGACGCACCCGAAAAAATCCACACAGAAATCCCTTCGCAACATCTGGCAAACGCGGTTTGCTTTGAGGGAACTTGTTTAAATGGTCTACTCGTGTGATTGCTGGTTTGCTTGCATCATGCGCGTTTTCCTCTCTTCCTTGCCTTCTCCTGCTGATTGGGTGTGGAAACATGATGACAAGTTGGTGTGTGCAATGAGTCTACCCACCAGGGCGGAAATCCACGCACAGCAAATTGCAAATAATTTTGTAACTTGCTCATATGGGTGTTTTTCTTGGTTGAATTCAAACACTGGCTAAGAGTCTATTTCATGGCAAAGGGGTTGCTTCTGACTAACCTTCACATACCCAGGTGTTGATTGTGGCTGTCAGCGGACCGGCCCAAACCATGTTGCCAAGAAACATAGGGCTGCTTGCAATTCCCAAATTGGAATTGCAATCAGGGAATCTCCTATAAAAAAGGCTCATCATGGGCGAGCTCGGTTTACTTCCAAGTGAGCTCGTTGTAGTTTGCCCAGGGTCTATCTCGGAGCTCCTTATTCAACAGGATCCTTGGGGGACCATTTCTGGGAGTCCCCTCTTAGGGCCCCTCACAAACACAGGAACAAAGGGTTGCCCGTGGGTTAGTTTGTGGTGACTAAAAATCTGCAGCAACTCTAGCGAAACCGAGGTGGGCCGGCTGGGGGTTCCACCATTGGGGCTGCCCTGTGGGAATCAGACCGTCAGAATGCAGCTGTTTCAATATGGGCAAAAACCGAAACGGGCATTTTTGCCCTTTGAACCTACCACGAAAACGGAGTCATTCCCGGCCAAGCCCCACCACACACCCACCCGACCCACCCCAAACCCCCAAAATTGTGGTCTCCTTTTTGTTTACCTTTAAAACCACTCCAAAAGAGCACCCTTTACAACGCACCCTTTGAACTTTTTCCAAACCCTGGGCTTCCCGGCGGAAGAGGATGCCTGCGCCGTGGTCTTCATCAAGGTGGAGCAGCGCCTCGGGACGAGGTGCCAAAGCTTTGGGAGGTCATCACTGGAGGGGAAACCTGGTACGCACGGGACGAGACAAGTTTGTTCTTCCTGGTCAACCTTCGTTCGCCTTGAAGCTCCCGAAAGGAGTGCTTCTCCAGGCCCCTCGGGAGTCGGACCCGGTCGCCACCGGGCCAGGTTCCGGGAGTTCGTGTAAAGGGAAAATGCTGGTAGTCGTCGTACGGTTTTGGAGGTTTCCACTGTCAGGAGCCCCCTGAGACCTAAAAACAACCCAATTTCGGAGGTTTGCCGTTTGTTTTCTGAAGTTCCCGGAGGTTTTGTCGTAAAGGTCTAGGAGGTAATCTGGTTTTCAAGGGCCCTCGAGGGCGTCGCCTCCTCCTGTCACAGGCCCCCAAAAGCACGCCAACGACCCCGTCCCCTTTGGGGATTCGGCGGTTTCCCTCTTGAGTGCTTGGGCGGGCAGGTGGGTTTAGGGTTGGCTCCAGGCTCGTTTACTTGGCTTGGGGCGGGCCAAGGGTTCGTGAAAGGAGTGCTTGGGGCGGGCTCGGCAATATAGCGTTTGTGCGGGGTATGCTTAAGGTGGGAGTAGAATGTGTTAGGCAAGCGCTTGATCTCCTGAGTTTGGCTTTGGGAAAACCCACACTGGTGAAAACTAAAACCAAAAACCAGGGAGAAAACCAAACCAACACCTAAACTAATTCCCGAACGCACCCTTCCGATGTTTCTTCGAGGCGCTTGACGAGGAACGTAGCGCTCCAACCAGCAGGGATCCAAAGCACCGCGCAAATCAGGACACGACCTGAGTCGTTGGCGAGCGCCTCCAAACAGACGTGTCGGCTATTACATCTATACAAACATGGATCAACCGTGGAAAGGAAACCCTAAAAGTTGACATCGCTTAGGGATGTCCTTCTTTCGGGCCTTTCTAAAAATCAGATACACATCTCGAACTCTGCTGTAGTTTCCTTGGAGGAAATCAATCAGAGCGGCGTATTTACTGGAAATACTGGTTTGACATTACCCTGCAGGGCATTTTGGGGTGTAGGACACACACACACAACAGATCCGTTGAGAGTCCCGCGTTTCAAGGAAATCCAATGGGCCTTTTGCGACAGCGCTCTGCTCTCTGGGCACCCCTGCGATCCCACCCGGAAAAGAAACCCCGCTCCCAGGGCGAGTGTACTGCACGCACCTCGCGGAGGCTGCTTTGCCGATGCCCAACAAAGGAAACACTGCTTTGCCACTCCGGTTGTAGAGCCCCTGCAAGACTGCAGTGTTTGCTGGTTGAAAGTTGAAATTAAGTGCAACTTCAAGGACACATTGCAAAAAAAACAATTGAGTCTGCAATGTCCAGGGCTGATTCTGAGGAAAAACCCATCAAACAGTGAACAAAGGGTGCCAAAAGAAAACACTTGGACATGAACAACGGCAGCTTTGGGTATGCCTTGACTCAAAAGGGCCATTTTCGGAAACCGCCAAGCCCAAAGGTCAGCTTGGGCAATGGGGCCTCAACATGGTGTGTGAGTCAAGCACAACATGCGGTTCGGCCGGGCACTAATGAAAGCAAACCAACCAGAAACAACCTCAAACACATTCCCAGGAAGGTGACGTGATGAACATTTAGAACTGACCGCCACTCAAATGGCAACCAAACCAAATCAAGGTGACCGGCCTTTTAGGTCAGCCAGCCAAGGAGTCCAATGGATTGGCGATTGGGCCGTTTTTCCTACGTAACTGGTTCCTTTAAAGAACACCCACCTTCGACATCCTTCGACCAACCGTTCGCACACCAACATCCTCAACCAAATATGTTCTTTTCTGCGGGGAAAACAACCAATACACCTGGGAGACAATGCCAGCTTTTCCAGGACATGGAAGCAGGGAACCCCCCAGGGTCGCCGTCCGGCAGGCCTCTGGGTCCATGATGCACAACGGTGCCACCTGAGTGGGGAACCATGAAAATGAGGAGGGCGGAACGAAGAAACTCGGCTTTGTTTACTTTGTTCTGCTTTTCCTGGGTTGCTTTTCTGAGGGGGGTTGATTGGGGATGTGATTGAGACACAATTTAGAAACAGTTTGAGGAGATCACATCTCCAACTAGTGCTACCTTGCTTCTGAACATGGACGTGCACAATTTTTTTGTTGGCCATGTTATTTGTTGGCCATGTTTTTCCCCAAACAGCTGAAAACTATAGGGGTTCTAACTTCTAATAAAGAAGGGACAATTATTTGCGAGATTGCCGGCTGGGTCTAGGGGGCATGCAGTTTGGGTGCTTGATGGCGCGGGCGCATTTTATTTGGATTGACGGCAGGGTGCTAGGGCATGCAGTTTGGGTGCTGGCGCAGCTGCTGTTTTGGGGTGTGCAGGTGACAGCGCTGGCGCACTTTGGCGGTAGGGTGCTAGGCATGCAGGGTGCTGGCGAAGGTGCTGCTTTGGGATGGTGTTTGGGGTGCTCTTTGAGGTGCTGGTGATGGTGCGGGTGCATGTTTGCGAGATTGACGGCTGGGTGCTCTGGGAGTGCTGTTCGGGGTCGCGGATGCTTTTGAGGTGCTGGTGGCGGGCATGGCGTTTTTGCGAGATTGACGGCGAAATTGGCGGCAGGGCGCTAGGTGGCATGCAATTAGGGGATTCTTGTGCAGGTGCCACAATGCAATCGTTGGCACGTGTTTCGCTGTCTGGGGTCTATGCTGGTGTAATTTTGTAGGACGTTTTCCCGTGCGGCGCAGGGGTTGACCTTCTCCAACATTCACTCACCATGATGAACAAAATGAATTAAACCAAAATGTCCACACAAAGACACCGACAACCCGGAATAAAACAAAGCGGGTTCAGCCGGTGAATGTTTCAAATCGCAAGAATCCCTGGACGTTTCGCAAATAAGGAATTGAAACTCATAGCTCCAAAGATGCTAAACAAATCAAATCTTCCAATCGCTGAGGCTGGGGCGAACACCAGGAGTGAATTCACCAGCACTTCCCCAAGCAGCAATTGGGCCTGCCGATCACTCCCTCAGCGCAACTTCTCTCGAAAAAAACCAACAACCAAACACAGTCCAAAAACACCAAGGTGTTGGAATTTTGGCAAACTACCAAAAAAAAAACACAAACCTGAACAAAAAGTCTAAGGAACCTTCGTTCGCCGCTTGCCCAAACCAACGCCTTGCAACTTGTTTAACTTGTTCAACCCAGCGTGTGGGTTTCCTTCCGCGGCCTTCTGCTCATAGAGTGCGCCGGTGCCTTTGAGGAAGTTCTCCGCCAACAAGGCGCCAAAACCTCAATCTCAACATGTGCAGTTGGCTCTGATTTCTTCTGAATATCTGTGTTTACTTTCCATCTTACCCAACTCAGCTATGCTGAAGCTGCTATCTCGACAGCTTCACACGCAAAGGTTACCCATAATCCGAAAACGACACACAAAAAACAACACAGGAAATATGTGAAAGCATCATTCAACCAACAAACAAATACAATGCTGCCGGCCGAGCTGCAATTAAAGCAAATGGAACCCAGCACCAAGAGGGTGCCAGCAATTTCGATCCTGGCCAAGTCATCATGTGTGCACATCTACAAGGACTTGCAATTGGGCTGTCAAACAATTTTTGAGCCGCTATCCAACGCCATTTTGGATCTGGGTTGAATTTTGAACCCGTCCTGCCCCCCCCCCACCCAACAGTCCTCCGGGGACACCACGGATCGTGACGTTGTTGTGCCTCCCGTTCATGTGCGACCCTGTTCTGCTTACATCCAAATCTCACTTTCCATTTTCTTCTCAATCGTATCAGTTGGTCTGATTTGCAATCGACATGCCTTTTTCCCGCGCGCGTCAAACCTCCGGACTTCCTGGATCTCAGTCGTTGCACTCCGTTTCGGACCCGCTCACACTGCCAGGCGGGAATCGCCGGATCGCGGTCGCGCTGCTTCGGGGCGATCGCATCGCTTTGGGGAGTCGCATCGCATCGTTTGCCTGCTTTTACTACGGCGGGCATCTTGTTCTCACACCCTGTCCTCACATGTCCAACAAAGAAATGAAAAGATCGACACAAGGCTTCCAAAATCTTGAACATGCGGCCGAACACGGTTCAAATGACAAGGAATGCATGCGGACATTGAAGCTTAAAGGAAACCAAAAGATCAATTCAGTTGTCAAGGATCCATTTCAAACTTCTGCGTCCCCATGGCATGGTGGATGGGCATCGCATCCTCGCGCGACACGTCGCAGTCGAAGTACTTGTCCTGCATAATTCGCTTCGCCTCCTCCTGGTTGCGCGTGGCAAACCAAAGCTGTGGCGTCTGGTTGCGTCTGGTTGACACTTTTGGCTTCGCCTTTCATTTCCCAACTCGGCCTCCCAATGCTGGAGACAATTGCCCAATCAAATTTGGCCCCCCCACACCTCAACCAACTCCGAACTTTTGCTGAGACCAACCTTCTGGCAGGTTGGAAGAGACCTCGCATTGTAGTAAAATTCACACGGATGTTCTCCAAATTAGGACCTCTGGTGCTTGGTTTCCTTCCAACAAGGGAGCTTTGCGGAACCCACCGAAAAACCCCGGAAAAGAGGAATGTGGCCTTAGAACGAAGCCTGTGGGTCCGGCTTCGGCCACCGCAACAGAACTAAGCATCAACATTTACGAGCAGCAAAGAGCAAGAACAAGCAGAGAACAGCCAAAATACGTGCAGGATAACAAGAGCAGCCAGAACCACAAGAATGAATAGAAGTAAGACCAATAATGTTCAAGAGCAAGCCCGCTAGCAAAAATAGGAACAATACAAGGAGGGGGTGGATCATGGAGTCATGTACTGCAATCAGCCCTCGCCGAAGGTCAGTCCCTGCAACCCCATAAGCATCCAATCCTTGACCTGGAATAGTGTGAATCCGAGGGGTCAGATCGTCAGATCAGATCCGGCCGATTTCTACGGGACTTGGAAGATTTCCCCAGATGACCTTTTTACCTCTTGCCGAAGGCGGTAAATCAGAAGGTCAAGATGGTTTGGCCAAACCATTTAAGTTGGTTGCTGTCGCACCAGAGGGCCAGCCCCTTGTTCAAACATGCTTCAACACCTATTGTTCAACGACCTCATTTTGGCCTCCCTTGAAACGGGACGAAGGGCTGGTTGTTCTATAGCAACCATGACCAATCCTATTTGGGTCTGTCTTTTATTAGGGGACCCCAGAATAACTTCGGCTTTCCTTGAAAACCAGAAGATCTATCCATTTTGCTTCCACCCAGTCGGCCGACTTCGGTGCGCCCGGCTCCTTGTGCTTGGCTTCCAGGTGCATCTTCACGAACTCGGGGCCCCGGAAGAGCTTGGAGCAGAGCATGCACCGGAATTTGGCCCCCGCCACGCCTGGATTCGCGGGGGTTTGCTTCGGCCTTGGGACCATTTGGTCTGACAGCCTCAAAATAGCGCGCGCGAAAATGAAGTGCGGTTTCAAGGAAAACTTCTGGGGCCCAAAGCGGAGTTTTGAGAACACCTGAAATGTGTACTTTGGAAGCCAGACTTGGCTGCCCAGTAGCAACCCTGAAAGGAATTTGGGGTGACCCTCTTTACACGCAAAAGCACCCAACGAACATGAGAAAAAATAAATAAAATCATGTGCCGCTGCGCAACTGGGCATACCCAGCGTCACTAGACCCACAAATGGGCATGCCCTAAAGGCAAAACCCAAACGTGGACCCAGAAAGTTGGGGCCTGGCTTTCTGGGTCTAAGATTGGCCCCTTCTGTCTCCAGTTTGCGCTTGGGTGTCCACACATTGGGGCCGTCCCTCAAGACGAAAAAGGAGCCCTGGAATGGGATGGACTGCTGTTGCTTCTCAAAACTCCAGCCAGAAGCGGGTCTTTGATCTTGGGACTGACACCATCTACGAAGTCGTGGCCCCGTTTGCGAGCGCCTCTGACGAATCGGGGCGTGGGAAATCCAAAGTGGACGGCTCGTTTCCTCGTGGATTTCCTGAGGGGGACTTTCAGGGGAGCTGATTTCCCAAGGTTGATCAATTTGCTGGTGAAGTCCAAAGACTACCCGTCTTTCTAACCCGAAATGCCAGAAGCTTGTCTGGAGCCCATGCGTTTCAAGCCCGAAGCGGGCTGACACTTGAGTTGCACCCCTCTGTTTTCTCTTCGGCCCAATGGCCCAGACCCCCTTCAGCACCACTTGGCATCGCCTGGAACCGCTCGCACGCTGCTCGCACTACCCAGACCCGATCCTTTTCGAGAAGTCGAAGATCCGTTTTGCCGACTTCCCTCCAGATGGCTAGATGCAAGTTCCCCACTTCCAAGGCCACAAGCAAACGAGTGTCGCTTCCCCGCTTCCAGGCTGCTCCATACTCCGACCGGCCAACCCGCGCGAAAAAGCCCGCGCCTTGGATGAAGGGCTCGCACCAGGCCTCTGAGTTCTCGGCCTCCGCGCCCTCCGACTCCGCCCGGCTGGACAGCTCTGCGGAGCGCCGGCGCGAGGCCTCGCGCGAAAAGTCACAAAGGTCAGACCAACCTGGAGCCTCCACCCTAAAAGAATAGAGGGTCATGACAACGTCTTGGTGTTGGAGACTCTGGAAAAAAGGCTGAACTGAAGTTGCACGTGAGTTCGAAAGGGTACCTTCGTGTGCATGCAACTGCTCTCCCGCAAAATCGACGACCAGTCCCATCACGAATGCCCGCCTCGATCTTCCTCAAATGAAAGCAACGCGCACCGCAGCCGGACGAAACATGTGCACAACATGTGAGGTCGGTTGGTGTGGTCGGGGTCCCAACCTCCTCAAAGGGGTCCTTACCAGCCCTACCAACCGACCGACCAACCAACCAACCGATCTAAGAACCTACCAACCGAACATATCTACCCATCAGCAGCTCCGCGTCTTGTGCAGCTCCGCCAGCTCGTTCCGCAGGTGCGCCCTCTGGCGGTCCACCTCCACCAGGCGCCTCGCCGCCTCGTCCTCCGCATCCTGGACGCGGCGCTGCTGGTCGTCGTCAAAGCACAGCAGAGCCGCGGGGGGCTTCACCTTCAAGGGGCTTTCCGGGGATGGGTTGTGGAGGTATGGAGGCTATGTGCCACTTCACTATATGCGGAGCGCATACAGCGTTACAAGCTCCTATCGGTGATATGTGGTGTCAGTTTCCATTGCGAACCGCGGCAATCTGTATTGGAGCCGGCCGGCTGGGGCTCAAATATGTTTCAATATTGGGGTGGCTCTGCGCACATGGGTTTTAACAAATGGCTTCCTTTGGTGCAAAAGGCGTTGTTTAAAACCACAAGACGCAATACTCGCTTGTGTCATCATAGGTGTCTTGAAACCCACTCGTCTTTTCAAAGTACTCGTTCTGTGGCTCGTGGGCTCCATTTTTTGGTGGGGCGCAGCTCACTTTGAGCAATCCACGAGGGTCCCCTATTTTACACCACCCGTATTCTCACTATGAGTTTGAGTTGTACAGATTGGAACCCCTTGGCAATTGTCTGGTTGCCTGAGTTGGGGCTGTGGGGACGTGTAAGGGTTGTCCAAAATTGGATCCCGGGTGGTTGGGCTCTTGAGGTCCCGCCAGCAATGTCGTCAAAGCATGGGGACGCCTCCAAATGGTCGGGTTCGCCTTGACGTTTCAGGCGATATGGGGAAATTACAACGATTCGCACAGCCGAATAAGGATCCCTCAGCAAGGAACTTTCCTGGAACTTGGCTCGTTTAGAGCGTGCCCAGGAGGTCCCCGAAACTTCCTGCGCCTGCAAGAGCCTTGCTTCCACTATCCATATACGGCGCGAAGTGGACTTTGTCCATCAACAATTGCATTGACTGCCAGCAGGTTAGCAGGCAACCATGCATTTCCCCAAAGAGTTCAAGGTTAAATACCCCCCACACACACTTCCCCGTAAAAGTTCAAGGCTCAAAATCCAATGAAATAGTCAAGGCTTCACATGTTTCTGGGATCCTGGGCCTCCAGCAGCGAGATGTCGTGGCTCTGGGCGATCTCCCGCACCCGCGCCTGTGCGCCGCTCATGGAGGGCCGCGCCGCAGGGCTGGCCACGCAGCACCTCTGAGTGGCGGATGGGGGGGTGGGGTTGAGGGGTCGGGGGGTCGGGTCGACGAATTGTCGCATCGGACCATTTTCCGAAACTGTTTGGGGATGCGCCTTCAAATTCCCAAGCGACGGGTTGGTTTGGGACCATTTTCCTCATGTTTTGTTGAAGAGGGCTACACTTCGCAATGAATCATCCAGCATGCTGGGGCCTTGCTTTACCCAAGGTGGGCCAGTCAGCTGCGCTGTAGGGTCAACCACCGCGGGGATAGACCCATCTGTGTTGGGCGCTCATCTGCTGGTTTCCTTTTTGGGGCCCAAGGGGTAAGGTGATCCACGTGTTTTGGAGTTGAAGCTCGAGGCCCCGAGACTCCTGAGACCCTAGCTGCCGGATGAGCTCCGCGCAGTCCGCCGGCACGCCAGAGGGGATGGCCAGCCTGAGGAGTGGACCCCCGAGCCTCTCCAAATGACGCAGGTGTTGGTCTCCTGAGCCTCCTCGCATGGAACCTATGAGGGTGTCCACTTGAAAAGGCAAGTGGCCTTCCAGGACCCAGTTAGCCGAGAGGGTATGTGTCAAAGTAGTGGGACCGCAAATGGCGGGTTGCTGTTTGGGGTTCAAAAAAACCCTGAAAAGGGCACCTTCAAAAACCGCAAAGAGCGGTGTTGAATAAGAAGGCATGCCCTTTTTTTGGCGGAACCCCTTATCCTTGCAGTACCCTGGAACCGATAGCTGTGGGCTCCTGGACAATCCTTCCTCCATGTTAGTCGGTAGAGGCAGTTGGTCGTACATGTTTTCGACAACCAAGAGGAAACCAAACTGTTTTCTTTTCCTCTCTCTCTCTCTCTCCTCTTCTCATGCTTCCGAGAAGTAACATCAAATTATATTTCCGCCCAACGTGATTTTGATAGGAACGCAAGCATGGACCCTTTATTCTTGCTGGATCTCAGCGGGGAGGACCCCACTTGTGGTTTCCTTTTTGGGGGGTAAAAACTAAGGGTCCTTGTTTAGCAGCCCCACTGATTTGAACCATCTCGAGGATTTGGGCTGGCCTTCGAAAGCCAAACATGGCATCTTCTCTTTTGGTTTCTCCTGAGCCAAACCGTTCCAGCTAGAAAAGGAGCCCCCAAAAATCGCAAATGTCCATCCAAAAAGGAACCACACACTTTGAAAAACCACCAAAGTATCGGGTTCCTAAAAAAAAATGCACAAAGAAACCTGCCCTGCCCCCCTCTTCCCCCCCCCCCCCCGAGCCCCACGCGCCCCGCAGTCGGATCCCTGACCCGAGTCGCCGAGGCGCTGGTTGGCCGCCTTCACCGCCGGCAGCTGCGCCGCCGAGATCTCCGCAAAGGGCACCTCGAGACCAGGTTTCCCCAACCTGAACTCAGTTGCCCAAAGGACCTGGAACTAAAAGGTCAAAAGGTCGGCTTTGAACAATTGAGTGAAGGATCCCCAACCTTGAGAGCAACCATGCGTATGCATACACACACACAATATATATATATATATATATAATATATATATATATAATATAAATATTATGTACACATAGAGAAAACACACATATTAACATAGATATGTCTACCTATGAGTGCTGTCCACAACTTGTGGTACTGCTTTCAGATCCTTCGGGTCAAATAGTGTTTTGGGGGCCTATCGTTTCACAGCGGTTTGCGCATTTACTGCCTAGATGGCAGGAATTGTGGCAGCAATCTGGGGTTAGGATTGCTACCAAGGGGTATCGTTCGCGGTATTGTTCCGGAATTGATTTGTTCAGGATGATTCAAGTATCGTTCCGGAGTGGAATTACGCTCACTCGTCCGACCGTTTGCACAAATCGCAGCACATCACCAAACTTAATCAGAAAATCCCTGCGTAAGCTTCATCATGGGTGAGTGAAACAAATGACATGACAGCTTCGCCTCCCAGTCTTCTGGAACCTCTGACACACATTCATTTGGAGGGCCCCTGAGCGCCGAGTGCCAATCCAAACACCTCTCGCACCTCCCTTGGACTCTGCGTGAGCCCTTTGTCAGCGAGCCGCCCGCTTGGTGAGCAGCTCGAAGAAGATGATGGCCTCGCTCACCGGTAAAAAAAAGCCTTACCCTCCCAATAGCCTGGAAGCCGGGACCCTGTGAGAGGAAAATCGTTTACCAAGGGACTCCTGATTGGATGGTCACAAGGCGATTCCACACAAACCATTGGAGGGGCTCCCGCTTTGGGATGGGTGCCTGAAAGTAGAACCCCAGCCTTAGACACAAATGAAAGCATCCTCCAATTCCAGAACCCTAGATCCCTGGCCCAGAGCCGCTCCGATCCCTGGTCCAGGGCCAAAAAGGAAGTGTCCAAGTTTGCAATGAGCTATCCATATGAAGCACGGTGAGATGTCCCACATTCCAGGCTGGCAAGGTCGCCCCCCTCAAAAAAACCCGACTGGGCGGCCGGGCGAAGGAGTAGACGTCCGCCTTCTCTGTAAGCCCCTCCTTCTGGTCGAACATCTCAGGAGGCGCCCACACGGGGCTCACCCCCTGCAGGGTCGACTGCACATAGGTGGCCTCAGAATCAGATCGGTTGACTGACAACGCATTCCGAAAATGCACGTCCTTTTGGCTCGTCTTTAAAAAAATGTGGGTTGTTTCGCACCTTGCGACTGATCTCGCTTGGGAGAAAATCGCAGCCACACGTGAAGCATCCCCACACCCCATGTTCATAAACCAGTCTGCAAACATCCCGGATATGCCTTTTGACCCCTTTATGAAGATCCAGGGGAAACATGCATTGAGAGAAGTTGGACCACCCTCTTTGGGAGGGGATCGTGTGTACACAGCCAAACCCCGAAACCTCAAGGAAAACGGCCCAAAAACAGTCGTGACTTCAACGCGTTCAACGGGAGCTTGGCATTGTGATACTCACGCGCCCATCAGTTTTCGATTGGTCTTCCATGGGATGGACACTTTCAGGAAACACTTCTGGAGCTCAATCCCCTATTATTTCGCCCATGCTTGCGGGAAACCACCAAGATTCGCTTGGCTTGGGACATTTTCAGAAAGCAGGATTGGGAAGGATGGAGATCACACATATTACAGCCAGAACAAATCGAGTTCTGCTCTGTTTTCCACTTGGCAACCGATGCACACTGTGCAGCGAATCGATCGGCAATCGTCGCGGATCCAATCGACGGTAAAATCGCCTCGCCCTTCATCTTGGCCAGGCCGAAATCACAGAGCTTGGCGGTCCACACAGGCGCGCAAAGTACGTTGGGACTCTTCAAGTCCTCCCAATCCAACTTGAAGCGAAGCCGCAGTAAGCCCAACCACTCGCACGGTGAAGCCCTCAAGCAAAATCTTGAACTTCAACTAAGTGGCAGGGCACCTAGGAACCTCAAACAAAAAACGGAACTCATAGTTGAGATAGTGAGGGGATGAAGAGCCGGCCGCCATGAACTTTGGCAGAAGATTTCGGCCCACTATTTTGCCCTTGCAGCTGAAACAAAACGCAAACAGTTCATCTGAATTCCGAAGCCTGAAATAAGCATCGCCCCTTCTCCATGGTTGCAAATCAAAAGCTCTATTTGTGAAGTCGCTTTAGTTGCCCGTGTAAACATGGACACCCCGAAGACTGTGTACAGGACACTCCTTTGGGGGGCAGCGGCTATGTCAATTTTCGAGCAGTTTCCTGCTGAAGATTCCCAACGTAGCACAACTCAACTCTCTTGTCCAAAGGACCTGGTAATTAAGCTTATAGATTGCAGAATGTGGACCGTGGGTCGAAAAGTAATGGCGAAAATTATATGATCTTTCTATGTCTCTCTTTCTCTCTTTTTCCCTCAGCCGAAGCAAGCAGCAAACACCCAAACGCCGGCGTCTAGCAAGCAACGCAGTGCATGCACCAAATGCACGAAAGAGCCCAGCAAAAACCTGTGGGCGGTGTCCAGGTGAAGGATCCGGTTGCTATGGAGGTACTGCACCCCTCTGGCCACGTCCAGGGCGAAGGAGAGGGCCTGCCAGGTGTTTTTTAAGGGCATGCTGGAGACGCGTGCCAAGCAACGGAAGGAAACCAAAGAGGGTCCCCTACAACGAGATTCCTCCGAATTCTGCTCCATGTGAATCTGCTGGAGTAAGTATGATTTTGAGTGGTCGGACCGATTAAACCCACCAAATTTGTAACTACACACAACTCTACTATGAGCATGGACCAGATTTGCTTTTAAAGTGCCCCATTCTCAAGCCCGTTCTCAATATCGGTATGTGGCAAGATGGCGAGCCCCTACATGGGATTCGGTTCTCCTTTTGGTTTCCCTTCAATGATTCAAAGCCATTTAAAAGTGATGGAGCCCATATTGAGGCAACCCCAAGTGGCTGTGGGTCAAAGATAGGTACCAAAAATGGAACCTTGACTAAAACCTGCGGTCCCCTGGTGGTTTGATTTTGACCCACACCCAAATGGGGGCACCCCACCCCACGCCTGCGCCAAGGTGAGGGGATCCGGTAGCGCGGGGCCGCCGTGGCCATGCAGCAGCCGCGACAGCCCGCCTGGTGGAAAGCTGTGCGGCCCAGCCGCTGGAACCCACGGGTTTGCTTTAAGGGGGCGCTAAAAAGCGGGTGGACGCGGAAAATTCGGGGTTTGAGCAGCTGGTGGCTCAAAAGAGGCCTGGCAAAACGGAACTAGATGTGAAGAGAAGGCCAAAAGGCAATCAAAAAGGGCGAAGGTCAAAAAGACGAGGAGCCTTGCTTGATGTACTCCGTGACCATCAGCAGGCTCCTTAGCTGCTCAAAACTCTACGTCACCAACCTGAAAACCGAAATAAAGGATCTCATGAATGAGCGCGTTTTGCCCCCCACGTGAGCAAGCGTGGCTTAGCGAGCAGGCCCGTGTCATTCGGCGGCGTGCATGTTGGTTACTGGAAGGGTAATCTGCATTCTCTGAAAGGTTAAGGTTCAAATGTGAAAGGATGTTGACAAACCATTTTGGTCATGCGCCAGGGTTTCTCCACAATTCGAAACTCTGCCCACCTGCGGTCCACATGGGAATTATATTTAGATATAACATATATAGAATATATAGAGTTTGGACCACAAGCGGTCTTTTGGGGCAATTAGACTCCTTAGAGGTGTAGAAGCCTGGCTTTAAGGGGCCCTCTACCCCGCAAGGGATTGTGGGGTGCCTTGATCCACGTTTGGGCTAAGAATATGCCAAGGCGGTAAACCACTTGTGCTTCAACCAACATCCAGCTGCAATACCTTTTCTTTTGCAACGTTGCCCAAACACGGGCACAAACCGATAGACACGGAACGCCTTTTGGGGGGTGAACACTTTAATGGGGAGCCCACCCAACAAAAAGAGCTTTTGAGCGCCGGATCCATTCAAACAATTTATTCGCCTTGTCCTGCAACGCTCCAACCCTCCCTCCAGGTCGGGCGTGTGTGACTGACCCAAGGATGCTTGTGCCAAGGCCACATGCGGCACCTGATTACGTGGTTTGGTACGGGGAAGTGCCGACACATGAAACCCATACGCCACCCACTGGACCAGTACTCTCTTATGGCAAAAAGTGCAACCTGCAGTGAGACCAAAAACGTTTGGGGGCATCGAACCTTTCTGCAGGGCTGCTTCCCTTTCGCATTTTTGTGCAGAGAGGCGGGCAGGTGTGACGAAAATGCTCAACGATTCACCGCTGGTATCTACATGGTGTGTTGCCTATAAACTTCTAGAGTGCAAACTTGCCGTCTTCCTCACCTCTCCTTGGTCAACGTGGTGGCTTGGACTCCAAGCGAGGCTCCGGGTCTGCCCGTGCAGCTCCACGGAGCCCCGCCAGAAGCGGACGATGTTGGGGTGGTTCAGCTGCGACAGAATGGCGATCTCCAAGAAGAAGTCCATGACCTGGCGAGGTTGACATATAATCATGGCTATAACCTGCTATCTGGGTTGAACATCTAAGCATATCCTAAGGCCCTACTTGCATGCCCATTCTTAGCCAATCATCTTTGGGTCGCCCATTGGCGAGTCACCGAGTCGGGGTTCTTAGATCATCCACTCGATCATTACCAACGCACATGCTGGTATGCGTTTGATCTGATAAACAGGGTTCCTTAAAGGATGCGTCCCAAAATGCATCCTTGCTTGTATGAGGGCCCATACGGACTCTGAGCAAAATTCATGTTTCCCCCCAACAACGAGCGCTGTGCCTCAATCCTCCTTTGAATTTAGGGCGGTTACGAGGAGGATCCGGGGCGAAAATAGACAGGGTACAACTTTGCCAAAATTGTTCTGAGAGTTGATCGGGATTCAGGAGATGCCCCGGGTCGCAGGCTACTTGAAAAAAGCCAGTCAAAATGATCGAGCAGCATCTATATAATAATTACTTCACCTGTCACGTTACGCTTCTTGGGTCCCCTTTGAAAGAAAATCGCGGGATCCCTGTGAGCACGGGAACTGCCTTTGAAGGGGAACCAGGGAGGTGCTTAAGGCGGTGGAGCCAGTGATGGCCAGGGCTAGGAAACTATTTCATCTTCTTCTGGTGCCCCTGTCGGGGCTGCAAAGAGAAACACAAAGGAAAGTAGAGTTTGATTCAGTATTCTGTTGGTGTTTAAGTGCCTTCCAAAGGAAACTTAGCCACCCATTCTGGTGGCTCCCCGATTGTGAGACAATTAGCTGTGCTTGAATGCGTCGTCTGCTGTTTGACAATTCCCGGTAACAGTGATTATGCCCTACTCCAAAGGAGCTAGAAAGCCAACCTCCACATGTCAAGGGAAATGAGACAGCTTCCACTCATGACTCATGCTAAATGAACGTACCAACAAGGTGGCCCCCCAAAAGAGGGTTCCCTCTATTTGTAAACATAAAGCACCAACACCCAATGATAGGTTTTGTATTAAGGAAAAAATGCCAAGCGTATGTTTTTCCGGTTGGGGTGGGGTGGGGGAGGGGTTCGAGTGTATCCGCGCCAAAGGCAGCATCTCGGCCTCCTGGTGGCTCGGGGAGTTATCTTTCATCTCCTTCACCGCTACGCGGACTCCGTCCCAGCGGCCCTGGCACTGGTGGAACCCGTACCCCCCCCCCCCCCCACGCGTACAGGTTGGACACACTTCCATTGCAGCACTGCCCCTCTTGACACTCAATTGTTGGACTGGCTTTTCTGCCATGAAACTCCTGGATAAACTCAAGCGAGGCATTTCCCCTGAGAAGCAATCATAAGTAAGCCTACTCCACCCCAAGTGCGAATGCAAATCAGTACGACGTGAAATCTGCAGGGGTTAATGAGATCTTTTGTTAGTTGGACGGGTATTCCCACCCTCAGCACGTGGCTCTACTTGGCTGAAACGGAACTGTGAGGATCACCTTAAAACGTTGGGGTATTTTCTGCAAGTGAGGCAACCCCAAGAAGGCTCCGCTTCCGAAAAGCAGGGGGCAGTATCTTACGCAGCTTTCGCGGGACTGGGGTTGGGGGTCTCCCATTCTACACTATTTGGACTTTTGCGAGAATGGGACAATGTATGAAGCTCCGAAGACCACCCCCCTCAGTGTATCTTGAAGTCCCAAGTGTATCTTGAAGGGGGGATAAAGCAATGTGAGCCCAACATCAATCAACCCAGTCCTTCATGGGGAACATTCCCCAATCCACCAAGTTGATTAATCCGGAGTCAAAGTTCCCTCTGGAAAATCGGGAAGACACCTTGAGGCAACTCCCCGTCTATCTTTTGTCGTCTCGGGATGTCGGCTGGGGGAGGCAATGGGCAACTTCTATCTTATGGTGGTCCAGTGGCCCCATATAGGGACTGCATGTAAATAAGTAAGCAATGCAATTTACCTGCTCCAAATGAGGACACCCAAACGTGGGCTTTGGTGTCCTGAATGCCACAAGCGGTGGCTCTGAAGGAACCCTTATAAAGAAAACGACTTAAATTTGGAAAAGGGGCACCCATCGCAAACACAGGAGCTGCGCCCTTTCCAATCTGGTCTGTAAAAAAGAGCACCCCCACACCCCACAAGAAATCATGGCTTCACAATACCACCAACTCCCAGAAGCCTCGTTTTTTTCCTCTTTTTTTTTTTTGGGGGGGGGTCCGAACTCGAAGATGTCACCCGAGTTTCTCCGGCCCTTGGGGTGGCCCTCCCGCTGCCGGGCGCCTGGAAGACCTCCCCGAAGCCCCCGCGGCCGACGCGCCGGGCGCGCTGGATCTCCAGCTCCCAGGGCTCCACGTGCCACGGCGGCCGTGGCCTGGCAGCCGAAGTGCGTGCCACCCCGGCAAAGCCGCAATCCAAGGCTTGGGGGTCCCCCAACTTATTGGATCCAGCTACACTCAACGAGCTGGCCTTCTTTCAGCAGTCAGGTCTTGTTGCTGGGTGAAAGGAAATCAAAGATCAAACGACATCTGGCATAGTCGTTGGCAACGCCCAAACAGAAGCTGATGTTAGGCCAAACAATGGAAAACACACACTCCCCAAGCAAATGCCTTGTATGCCACTAGCATGTACTCATACCAAAAACGAAAACACACACACAAAGTTGACAAAGCCCCATAAAGAAACCCAGCAAACCCAACAAAGAAGTCAATCAACCAATTAAACCAATACACACGAACACAATCAGCACCACCCCCTTTCCCCCGAGCCGAGTCGCATGTGCCCGGCCAGGTCGGTGCGCGCCGAAGGCGGCACCGGGGGTTTGCCCGTGAAGGCCGCGTCGGCCACGAGGCGGCGATACCTCGGTTCAACCCACGCGGAGTCAAGTGGGTCGAGTTGGATACTTGCTGTGGGGCTACCATTCACCAGACTTAAATGAATCCATGATAATCCATGAAACTAGGTTTAGTCAAATGTTCGGGAGGATATGGGGGGGAGGTTGTCGGTGAGTGCGGTGACAAAAACGGTTCCTCATCAGCCCCTCCTGCCTCCAGAAAGGTTCTAAGGTACTAAGAACGCCCAAGAACCCTCAAGAAGGTTCTAAGAACCTGTGGCGGGGCCCTAGGAATTTCTTAGCAAGACACGCCACGATGTGAATAGATGTTGACTGTCGCAACATGACCAACATATGTCGCGACACAGTGCCATGCTAACAATACCAGCCCCGCACCATAGTGACAATTGGTTCATGCAGCCGAAAGGGTTACCGACCTCTTTCGGTTGCCCTTCCAACTTGTCTAGCTGCACTCCTCCGAGTCTTTCCAGGAACGCTTCTTTTTCAGCGAGTGCATTCCAACCAAAAAGGGAGGCTTTTGCGGTTTCTCACAAGAGCACTAGAGCAGGCAATGCCATGGCGCCACTTTTACGGCGGGGTGAACACTCCTCTTCTCTTTGTCACCCCGGCCATGGCGTGAGACGTATGGAAAGCCACTAGGGACCGGACCGCCACATGACCGACAGCAATTCCCTTTGTGGATGTATTTTTTTGGGGACACCAAAAGGAGACCGTACTTTTTGCTGGGGCACTTTGCAAAGATAATGGGTAAAGCCCAGAGAGCGCCGTGAACCGGTCTGCCTCGGTCTGCAAGGCTCCCCAAGAGGTGCCCGAACGCAGGAATTCTTTAAATTCATCCAAAAACCATTGATTCCTGAACTGACCATAACCGACTCACATCCTAAGGATCCTTGTTTTCCGCACCCAGGAAAATTGGATTTGGAGATTCTTGGGATTGGCAAAGGGCAACCAACAGGACACCAATAATTTCCATGACTTTAGGAGACAAATTGACGCTCGGGTGGAACTTAATAGGCCTGTGGTGGACATCATTTGGGTAGCTCATGTCCACCACTTTCGAGGTGGGTCCCAACTTAAATTCATAGCCATTTGGCTGTGGCTCAAAAAATTGGTACCCACTTTTTGTGGCTCTATGGAAACAAAGACCTACACCTGCATAACCCCAGCTCTTCAATTCTGAGCCACCCCCAGGTTTCCCCAAAATCCGCGGCCGAAATCCGAGGGGCTCCTGGGATTTGGCCGAGGGATCCTCGTAGAGCGCCCCGGGGTCGAAGAGAAGATCCACCACGCAGGGCAGTTGGGACCCCACGTGCACCACGTTCCTTGGGAGCACTAAATGGTGTTATTTTCTGGTTTGCTCCACACCTCCCCCCCCCCCTCAAAAAAAGATTGATCACCGTTTATAAAGTTTATAGGTTTATAAAAATGAGTTCCCCACCCCGCCCTTGAGAAGAAGGTTGATCACGTTTTGTATGTTTAGTGGAAACCTCATTTGTTTCCAAAACGTCTAAGGTCCTCCTTGCGACCTGCATGCATCTCCGAAAGGTCTAAGGAGCGATTCGGTCACACCAAAAACAAGCCATGGGCTTGTGGGGTTCCAGTCTTTCCAGTCTTTTGGGCAAAAGGGCCTCGGTTTCTATTTTGAATTCCCAGCAAAACGTACCCTCCGCGACGGACTCACCCATATTTCTTGCTGACCGCAGGAAGGGAATCAATGACCTAAGGCTGTTTGTTGTCTGGGTTGCTCAGTTCTGCCTTCTCTAGAAAGTAGACATGTTGCTTTGTGCTGTTGTTTTGCCGCACGGGTTGGGGGGAGAGGGCCAGGCGGCATCTTTTCTGTTGGAGATATCGGCTGCTGCCGTGGAGGCAATGAAGGGATAGGACCCCGAGACAAGCGTGCAACAGTCAAAATTCGTCATGTGATGTCATGGCCACAAATTGCTGAACAGGACCCCCCGTCATGGCCGTCCGAAGCCCTGTCGAGACGAGTAATGACCTCTACGTCCCAAGCCAAAAACGCGCTTTGATTAAGTAGGTTGAGCACGTAAATATGATGCCTTCAAAATTGGAATTTGTTTTGGAGCATATCTTCTTTGGTATTTCAGTTTCGGTTGGACACCAAAGCACTCACCACCATTTTGGGCCTCCTTATCTTTGCGACTGCACAAATCCACACCTAAAAGGTTGCCAACGCCCGTGCCGAGCGTCAAGGACACATCCCTCTCGAGTGTGCATGGCACACTGCCGAGCCAATCTGCGATGGCCTGCACGCAGCATTGCGGGTTGCGGGCTGCGGTGGCAACGCAACTCTGCGAGGGCTGGTTTCCCAAGGGCAAAATCTCATTTGCCAGGCCTGGGAATAGGTGATTTTCCGTTTGAGAGCCTGTGACTCCAACAGAATATGGGCTTGCACATCACCCCACCAAAAAAGGAAACACTGTTCAAAAGTGCAGCCAAACATCCCAGGGCTGGGTTCCGTTGTGCAGCTGTCTCTGACCAGCGCCCTCAGATCTGCCCCAAACCACTTCTGGGAGAAGTAGTGTGGGGGTAGTGGAAACACTGGTAGATTTTTGGCTGACACTTTTGACATTTGGGTGACCTGGGTATGTCTCTTTTGAGGGTATCCTTTCTGATGTTCGCTGCACATCTTCGGGGTTCCTGTTTGGAGGCCCCCGTCTCCCACCAGGTAAACAGAAGGCAAATGATCAACACGGCAAAAAGTCATTGCTGCCTTTCCTGTAGGCCGATGGCTTGAAGGACCCTGTGCAGAAATGCATTTGATTGCGCAAGACCGTGGCTGGAAGCTTGCCTTTTCGTTCTTCAAACGGTGCAGCCTTCATTTGGGGCCAAGGTGAGCCGTAAAAAACAAGAAACACCAGGCTGGTAGGGGAGTCATGTCACAGCCGATGCAGGCCACTTTCATTTCAGTTGGGTGGTTACCAGGATAGTGCTGAAGGAGAGACAACATTCTCGAGATGGAAGAGGGACGCTTTTCAAGACATGCTGGTGGAATACTTGCTGAGTGATACAAAGCGGGCCACCCCAAACAAAACTTTCCAGGGGATTCTTTTGTCTCACGTTCATCGGCCCCAAGTTTTTCCGGATGCCCTTTTGGGAGAGCGGCTTGAAAGGGAAACCAAAAAGACACCACACAGCTGTTGGGGGTTCCCTACCTGGCCCAATTGACACAGAAAAAAGTTTCACTTGCATTTTTCTGCCCGATTGGAAACGACCAGTTTTGAAGACGGCTTGGCCCGAAATGCGCACCGCGTTTCGAGCGCAATTCGGCGCAACTTCGGGCGCAACTTCGCGCAACTCGGGCGCAAATCCGCGCAACCGAGCGCCATTTCAACAACTGCCCAAGTTCTGGTCACGACACTAGCGCCAAGTCGCTGGCTCCCAGAAACGTTTCGGGCATTCTTTCCTGCGAAAAAACCCTTCGAGCTAAACAACATTTCTGTATCAATTGGGCCTCCAGGGATATCAAGAAACACATGATCTACTTTCCATAGATCGCCCACATCTCTTTTGGCCTTGAAGAGCAAAGCCCGCTGTGGCCCCATGGTTGCGCTGGGGCGCGAGGCGCTCATGTCCTTGGAAGACGACTGGCTTAACAGGCTGGAGCTCACATCTCGGGTGCAAATAGGGTCTGGAAAAGAACATGCGTATCCAATTCTGGTTTCCCTTTGGGTACACTAAAAGATGCGGGCTGTTTAGCACTCAGCTTATCAAGGTCCCTGTCAATAATTGAGAAACACAAAACCAAACCAAACCAGCGAAACCACAATGGCTTTTCCTAGTTTGGGATCCTGCCCCCACTAACAATGGGGGGGTCGTAACTCAATCTGTTGACCACCTCGCAACAACTTGCTCTTTCAAGGTTCCCTGTCAAACGTTCAAAGTGTGTTGTGGCAGTTGCGTTGGTCTATTCCACAAAACCGTGGATTGTTCTAGGCACTCCCTTGCTTGGGGCTGATCAAAGAGTTGGAGGCTCATTTGGGCTCCAAGTTGTGCAGCGGCAGGCCAGCCAAAACGAAGGTTTCCCATGTTGGATACAAATCTCGCAAAACCTGGAGCTCTTTCCTCCGCTTGAAGCCGCGATTCTGCTTGACGATCTCCGTCCGAAAAGATCATGACTGAAGAGGTGGCAAAGTATGCTTGGCGTGAACAACTCCCAGCAAGCCGCGCAAAAGAAAAAAACACAAACAACCCCAGGGTACAGCCTTTTCTGCATCATGTAATGCGCAAAGTAGTAGACCTTGGTTCATGAATACGGGTTGGCCTCTTTTAGTTCTTTTTTGGTGACAACCTCCTTTTGGTAGGACGGGTTTATTCATCTGGGGTTCCCATTGTGGGAGGGCTTAGGGCTGCATACCTGAGATCCGAAGCGAAATGCAGGGAGGTCGCGCCCACTTGCCACTGCCTTCATGTCTGCCCAGGCGCCAACAGGTCGCCCAACAGCACCTCCCGTTGTTCACCCGGCATGTGCCTGCTGCAGGCGTCCTCAGCGAATCAACGAAACACACCACGCAATCACACCTGGAAGGTGCAGACAAGCTGGTGGTATATGTATATGTTTACTTAGGGTCGTTCTGCTGAAAAATGTGTTCAGCCGTGGCGGGGGGGGGGGGAGCTCGGCATACGTTAATATGTATATATATATATATACATATGTTAGTCTTCACGCACGCTTTCCTTCACACGTCGCAGATCTGCTCAAGGCTCTGTAGACATGGTGAGATCCTTTGCGCAAACTCCAAGACACGACCAAGCTAAAGCACTTCTTCGACTTGATAGGCCCGATGACCCTCAATATGCCGCTTTGCAAGCTCAGGTCAAGCGCTTCTCTGACCTGCCAGGGCGCTGTGTAAGCTTGAACTTGCTGTTTGTTTGCTTCCCTTCATCCTCCATACCTTCCCCAGGCCAGAAACATGAGGCAGACAGTAAGACCTATAACGTGAAGTAGAGGTCTGTTGCAACAAAACAGTCTGTATACATAGATGTATATGCCTTATGATCAACTTCGCGTGGGGGCAGGGGGATGGGGGTATGAGCGCATAGATGTATTGCACACATATACATATATGTATGAGAAGTAAGCACATATCAACCAGGCATACATAAGTACATGGCTAAGTTGAAGCAACTTCTATGCTTTGCAGGAATGCAATCCCCTCGTAGCGAGCAAGTAACAGATGTTCAACTTTTTGCGTGGTCAAAAGCTCAGCTCAAACATGGGGCCGGAATCCTAGCCACACCTTGTTTTGACCCAAGAGAACAAGACTGTTCTAGTCTCTCGGTTTTGGCGGTTGGCGAAGGCACCGCAAAAAAACGCAAACGAGTTCCATGGCCGCAAAAATGTTGCCGAGAGAAGCGGACTTGAGGCGCCGCTCGCTTGTTTTGTAGCATTGACAAAGCAGAAGCACACGTTCAGCGTCATTCTCATCATGTGCGCTTCAACAAATATCGCCAGAACGCAAGGCCAGTTCACAAGTGTGCGCGTGTGTCTCTGTGTGTGTGTGTGGCGTTTTGTCAGCTCGCGCGCAAGCCGCAACAAAAATCGGGGATTTCAGTAGAAAATGTCAAAGGACATCAAGACGTATCTACATCTCAAGGAAACAGCATTTGTACGAAGCCTTCATCAGTTGTGAACGCAGCGATGCAACCTCGTCCTGTAAATTGCGAGAATATAGTCTTGGTGTCCTCTTTGATGTGTTGATGAAGTTAGTTTGTGCTTACGTGACAACCTCTGGCGCCAAAGAGGTCTACTACTTATGGTTTGCTTGTCTTGCGCCACAGGTTTCCTCACTCCCAGGGCCCCAGGCCACACATTGACCCAAGTTGACAAACCAAGAAGTCAAACCTCAGTCGCTTTGAGGAAATCACTGCTCCGATTGACATGGAACCCACAGAAAGCGTTCATTTCCTGGCAGCCCTGGGCGTTTTTCCGGGGTGAATGTCAGTTTACCTTGTCCCCCGCTTGCGGAATCAAACGAACAAGTTGGTCAACACAAATGGGTGTCGTTTTGAAGGGCACCGATTTCCTTTTGCTTTCCCTTCAAAACCACCAAAAGCGGGGCGTGCGATCCAAAAAGACAGACCCAACTCCGTTGGACAACATCCCAGCCGCACCCTCCGTTCTCAGGTCCCCACCGAGACCAAGAGTGCCAGGACCATGGCTTGCGCCACCTCGTCCTCCGCGGTTCGGGAGGCCCAGGTTTCTCAGCTTCCCCCGAATTGGTTCAGTTTTGTGGTTTTGTGGCTTGGTGGTGTGCTGGTTGGACATAACCTTAAAGCTACCAGATTTAGCGCGCGGATTCTCGAAATCGGCAACACATGATTTGCTTGACGGGCGCCAGCTAGTATCCTTGGGATCTGTGCCGGGCTGCGCTTTGGCTTCCTGGATGGAATGTGTTCAGAGGAAAACCAACTTCGATAGGAGCAAAGAGTAGTTTTCAATCAGAAGCCACATGAGCAAACACAAGCAGTCTAAGAATCGCAATTCACGTTCAATTTCAGAAGGGGAAAAAACATCAACACATCCCTCCGGGAACTTCAAATTCAACACCAAAACAGACTCACGGGGATTTCTTTTGCATCCGAACATCTTGGATGAAGTCTAGAGAACACGTCCAATCCAGGCTAAGGACACTGATACCACAGATGGAGACGTCCTTGGCCTTGCGCAGCTTCTTGCGGCATCGTTCTAGGAAGCTCTCCTGGGCAAGGGCTGGGGCCAAAAGAATGAACAAGTGCCTTCAGCTTTCCACTGATGCGCCGTTTGGATTGGTCGTTTCGCGGTTAGGGGGTGGTTTCCCACTGACAAATTTCTTTGTTTGAAAGAGGTCCAGGTGAATGACTCCCAAAGAATGACTCTGCCTTGTGTAGTCAACCCCTTGCATATGGGGAACCGTCTAGATGAAACGAAGGGGCTTCTTCTGACAGCAAGCTTCAACCATGCGGCCGGGCCACGCAAAAAGCGCGCGGGCAAGGAACAACCACTGCCGTCCTGTAGGTTGAGGGGAAAGAACAACCAACCGCAACAACAGGGGAAACAACCAGGGTAGGAGGGTCTCCAACTGACATTACTTCCAAAGTCGGAAAGGGTTCCGGGCTCAGGAAAGGCTTATTCGCTGGACAAAGGTCCAATCGAATCGCCAAGTTGCTAGCGCCTTGTCCCGAGACCGGTCCACGATGACACCTGAGCGACCCAAACCCTAGCTGACTTGTTGCTCTAAGATGGGGTTACTCTGATACAGTCAACGTTGTTTTTCTTCTACTAAGATGTTCTATGTATATCTATCATTATCTATCGATCTATCTATATATAAATATGGATATTGAGGTTTATGCGGGCCTTACTAAATCCCTGTGACGCCAGGTGGTAAACCTACTCCACACATTCGCAAGCGAGATCGAAGAGTTAGGGGTTGTTGGCTGCAGCCTTTGGGTCTCTTGATGCTGCATCCCCCTGACCTTGAAAAGGAGAAGCGTGTGGGGGGGGGGGGGAGGGCGGGGAATTTCTTTCCTTACCGAAGGGAAATGGTTGGATTCCAGAATTTCTAAGCCGCTAAATTCGAGGGGCGAAGGGGAAGGGGGAGGCAACGGGAAGCCTGCTGGCACCCTTGGGTAGAACTTTCTAGCCTCGATGTGTCCAACTCAAACGAACACTCGGATGAATCTGCCTTAAAATTCTCACAAAGCCTATCCTGAAACAAGCAATGGGGACACATCAGTTGCGCTGTTGGCAAGGGAATGAGCCAAAGCTCCGTAAATCAGCGACGCCATTCTCCCATTGCATTCCTACTGAGACATGGAAGTCGCTGTTATGGCTTTAGCAAGGTACCAACGGGAAAAAAAAGAGTGGGAAAAAAAACATGAAAGCTCCACGATGGACTTTCTGTGCTCTGGGTGGATTCCCGACACACCGATCACATGACAAGGCAACAAGCCTACGGGTCACTTTAGGCCTTTGGGGCACAGAGTTAGCGCAGACATATCGAAGGGCCTCCGCCAGCAATTCACACAGAAGTGCATGCGGTTTTCGGAACTTGGTTGAAGCCCTTGTCCCAAATCGGACTCAACAAGGCTTTATTATGGGCTTGTTTGCAGCGCATTGCTTGCTTAAGAGGACAACAGTGAACAAACATCTTTGGACGGCCGCTTTCCCCAACTTTCAGTTGGAGCCCAGAAGGGATTCGAATCCAAGCCGAGGTTTAACCCTCAGGTGCGTTTTACCATAGGCCAACTTGTTCAAACCGGTTAGCACATTCAGTCAATTTAACGCGAGCTTATTCTCGGACGGAATATGGGGAAAGTCCAAACGGATCATCCCAAAGGGTAGGCCATAGGCCCCGATGGTCTAAGCACCCGTAAGGGTCATCCCAGATTAACCTGGCGAATGTCTGGACGAATGTCTGGACGAAACTGGGACAGCGAGTTGTTGGTTGCACGCTCACGAGCACCATTTCGTTCCGAGCAGCACATGTCAGGCAACTCATCCCTGTAGCCGTCCTGGCTCGATATACCAGATCCGTTACAGAGATCATTTTGGAAAAGCCAAGTGGGTGTTTCCTAACTGCGGGAACACCCGAGGGCTGATCCCTGATTCACCTCAACAGCCAGGAAGTGGCTAAACATGTTGGCCTGGCCCGACCTAGTTTGGATGTTCTTTTTGTGACATTCGACCAACTCGGCAAGGGATGCACCTACGTCGATCCTCAACTTCACCAAGACAGTTCATTGACGATTGCCTCCGAACCAGCCAACGGAAAGATCCTCAAGCAGAAGCCTCCACCCTGATTGGTGGCCCCGTTGTTGGAGAGACAGCAAGGTGTTCGAGTCACAAAGGGCCTGGAAGGATGACAGCCAATGACAGCTGACTGGAAACCATGTAAAGTGGTACAGAGTCGAAAGGCTAGCTTTTTGCACCTGTTTGTGACTTCAACTGTCCCCGACGCAACTTCAACGAGCCAGGTTTTGTGGCTCTAAACTTATAAACCTGAAGGGAAGCAGGGAGTTGCGGTGTTTGAAGACAGGATCCCCCTACCTCAGGCTGCGTTCTCTTGCCTCAACGTGCTGGCGCACATCCAGCTTGCACGACGCGCTCATGGCTCATCCCATGGCCAGTTTGAGCCGATGCAAACCAGCTGTCAAGGGCATGTTCAGGTGTGGGTTCTGGAGGTATGGAAGGTTATAGCCCCGTGCTTCCAGAAGCCATACCCTCGAAATGCAAATGAAGTTGCAATTATAACGTACCCGGTGAGCTTTGTTCCTAATTAACTCCCAGTTTTCACCTGGTCCCCCTTGACAAAATAGCTGGTGGCCTAGGTACACAACTTACAGACTCATGGTCGTGTCTAGCAAGCAGGGACCCAGGTAAGGGCTGCAGGAACCACGCTTGATAAGCTTCCTATGACACGGCAGCTGAGTCCCTTCTTCTTGGCCCTTGCAGTGCTTCCACTGATGCGCATGAGGCTCCCACTTCGTCTCCCTTTTTTCCCTGGTTGCCTACCAGTTGCGCGCCTCGGCCTTGACGTAATAGAAAGTGATCAGGCCCAGGGACACGGCCTGGCCGAAGGCTTCCAAACAAACTGCTGATGTTTCTGGCCAATACATAAAAACACCCCTGAGGCCAACCAAACGTGCTGTGTTTGCCGTTGAGCCAAAGAAGAACAATAAAACATCGCCTCAGTAGCATTGACTTCTGCGCGGCCTCTTTGGTTTCGACCCGCGTCGCCAAACTTCCAATCCAAAAAACTGAGAACCGACAAACTGGCACCCTTGGACGCCCCCCAAACCCGTACCCGCGTGTTAAAACCTCCTAAGCCTTTGTGGACGTGCTCCGGCACCGCCAGCAACGGCCCCACGGACGTGAAGACTTCAGGAACGTCTGACAATTGAAATTTTGCCCCCGATGTTCCGAACCCAGAGCGGACTACACATCAAGGCAATTTGGAGGAACCTCAGGCACTTAAGACAGCAAGGGTGGCAGAGTTGTGGCCTTGGAGTTACAAAACCATGCCTTGGCACGTAATTTCCAAAACAGTTCCCCGAAACAAGAGAAAAGTGAAGCATCGCCGGGCACACCACCAAGCTGCACCACTGCTGCAATAGATACCTGCACAGCCGAAACAGGGAGAGCTTCCGAGCAGAACTTGCAAGGTCAGTCTCTGGGCTCGAAAAATCGAAAAAATGTGACTCGTGTTTCGCTTGGAAAGGCCCAGCAGCGCTTAGAAAGGGAACTGGAAATCGAGGGTGATCCACCACGACCAAAAACTAGGCTCCAAAAAATGGTGGACCCACCACATGAATGTTTTCTTGGGTTCCCTTTAAACCACCTTTTTAACAAAAGGGACGCATCCAAATAGAGCTAACAGCCAGGTGGACTGAGGCCTGCCAAGTAGCCATAAGTGAAACGGCTGGAAAGGGGATCAAGTTTCAATAGTTCATGTAATTTGTCCTTCCTCTTCAGCAACCAACTTCGGTGCAAAAACACGGAAGAACGCCATTAATAGTTGAACTCACCAAAACATCAAGTAAAAGTGAAGATAAAGGGGCATCAGGCATGCGACGCAGGATGCAAGGCAGCGCACGATCTTTTTCTTCGAGCCAAATGTAATGCCAAAAACGTGTTGCTTGAAAGGCATGTTCAACAACGATTTCTTGTACCAACAACGCATTTAGGAAACAGCACTGTGAAGAGGAAGTTACATGAAGGGCTGTGGTGCAACCCCCATGCAATTCAACTCCCCCCTCTTGCTTTACACAATGCGGAGGTAGACCGGGCAAGTCCTTTTTGACAATGACTACCACGTCCGAATTCATGAGATGATGAACTCATGATGAGGTGCACCAGAGATTCAATCACCGCTGCTGCACACGGCTTGGACGACCATCCTTTCAAGTGGAAAGCCTCGACAACATTGAAGTCATGAAGTCCAAGAGTTGCACCTTGAGGAGCCGAAGCTATCAACCCAAGATACTACCACTTATTATCAATACCTATGCCGAAGCAAAAGGCAAGACTGACACACGAGGAACAGGCGCAGAAGCAGCCAAGGTTCCCATGCAAGAGGAAACTGTTGTTCCTATGCTTCATTTTTTGCAACACACATATATACTAATTATGAGCCATGATGGAGCATTTTACAAGTCCCCTTTTCATGCCTGTTTGGATCTGTTTCTCAACGCAAAAAGGGCACTTTCCCAATTTGAATACTGTCACACTCACTCGACCCCAAAGAGAGACGAGGCAGCGCTAACCCGACTAGAACTCGCTCATTTCCAGCATCAGCAATGACTGCTTACACATCACTCCGATATCCTTAGATGCAAATGCACATGAGAAGAACGGGGCAGCGTCGAAGCGGCTAGAACCCATACAATGCCATACAAGCAAATGAATAGAAGTCTGGACAAAGCAAGTGATGGATTCGGTGAGCCCAAGCTCAAAGAGGTCGCGTGTGGCGTGTGGAGGACCAAGACCTTTCGTCAGGATATCACTTTTCTGATTATCAGTGCCAATGTACTCAATCTGAAACTGAGAGTCACGAAACATTTCACTCACAGATGCAACGTTGATCTTGTGAGTCTTTGGCAAGTGCCGGATTTTACTGGAATACCCCTTCTTGATGATTGCCAAGACAGCTTGGTTGTCCTCATAACATGTAACCGTTAAAGGTCTCCTAGAACAGTTTCCCATGCTGACTGAAGAGAAGAGGGATGCGTTCAAAGCAAACGGCCGTTGCAAGGGCAACCGCTTCTGATTCCGTGGTAGACAGGCTCACAACGCTTTGCTTCTTGCTAACCCAAACCAACGGGAAAGACTGATCAGCCTCAAGGGCTATGAAGAAACCTGAGCAGCTCTTGGCTGTTTCATTGCAATCGCCAAAACTTGCATCAACATAACAGGATAGTCTCAATTCCGATGCCTGATTATGCATGAAGGACAGGCTGGCGTAGTTGGTGGTCACGGAAAGATATCCGATCAATCTAGCCAATCGCCGGTCATCAGCTCTTGTCCAACATGTTACATGCGAACCCAAGGCATTAACCGCGACTTGAATGTCTGGTCGGCATAACCTGGCTAGCCAAGGCAATTTCATGATGATGCGAGCTGCTGTGGCATGAAGTTCCCCCTTGATAAGGAAATATCAAGATGAGGTGTCTTGGCACTTCGAACTGGCATGGAAGGGAGCTCTTGGTGTTGCTCCACACAGGATTGGGCAAACTCGGTTGCTTGCATAGCGAGAGCTTTTCGACCATCGAAGGCAGTCTCAAGATGCGCACGCCCAAGGACAATCGTCAAGGCTAGCGGCACCTCAAGTTTGATCCGAGCCCCAAGCTCATCCCCAAATAGGGTGTGGGCCGAAGCAAGTTCACCCAATGTAAAGTCGTCTACATATACCGAATGGCACCGTTGCGCTGAAGAAAAGTAGAAACACGACTTGAGCGAATCAAACTCAACCCCTCCCATTGCCCGCAGCACAGCACCAGCGTGCCGAAACCAGTGGGCCAAGCTTTCGGGATGCCCATAGAGGGACTTTACCAGCTTCTCTTGTGGGACGGGAACTGGCCGTAACCGATCACGAAATTGAGCCAGGCGATCAAGGATGGCGCTGAAGCAGCCAGGTCCTGAAAGACGGCGCTCAACCCGTTCTGATCAGACACGGCGTCCCCGCAGAACACTATCCGGGTCTTTAGCTTCCATTTGGATGGGTCCCGCTCGAAGCCTTTCACCGACACTACTGCCATAATGGATCCTACGTGGGCTGTGAGTTTCTCACGGTTGGCCCATGCGATCAAAGCATATTGTTCCATGATTGATGAGTCGCCCCAAGCGCCCTCTTGAAGGAGACCTCCTTTCTCAGATTGGATCGCCTCCATTGCGGCTTGATTGCCGACCCAGTGCTTTCGATCAATGAGCTTATGAACTCCAGCATGCAGAGGCAACGACTTGGCGCCTAGTTCATACATTGCTAAGCCGATCGGAATGCATGGTACTGCCGGCGAAAGTCTATGAGGGTGACCCTCAGCGAGAACACAAGGCATTGATGGGACATGTTTCCAAGTGACATGCGGAAAGAACGACTTGATAATCATGCGGGCCATGGGCTGAGGATAGCACGCAGTGGTGGTTGTCACAGCCCCTGCAGCGTGTTTGCGCATGGATGAATGGTGGTTGCACTGAAACACAGCAGCTCGTTAGCAAGTCTGGCCAAACTGCTGACAATTCGCGAAGGTCTGTGAACCAATTGCCCATCATGGACCAAGCCAAGCATATGTAACAGAGTACAACTGCTGGCGGAGGATCCCTTCAGTCAACTCAGGAAAACTCCATCCTGCACAATACCTGGGCCACTCGAAAGAAGCATGGCCACCACCTGCAATGCAGAGTCAGCGGCACGAATGAAGTCCTTGACCATCCGTCTGGAATTCTTGCGGGACTTCAAGAGCTTCTGCTTCAAGTGTGGGTTTTTGAACAACTGACCAAAAGGAGCACTCTATGGAACCATGAATAGAACACGAAGGAAGAACACTAATCTGTTTTATCAACTGCATTATGGAATTGGACTTGTTCAAATCAATCACATCCTTGGACAATCTGAAGTACTCAAGATCATTGGCGCCTTCGCTAGCAAGCGGATCCCGGGTGGAAAGACAGACACAGACTCTGATTCATCATGAGCCTCAGCATGAAATGATTGATGACTGGAAGATGAGGCATCGCCAAGAGCTATTGGGATCGCTACTCAGAGCTGATTCATGGGTACCATTTCCTCTGACTGAACATTGTTCTGACGGTGAGGAGTATTGGTCATTGGCGCTGAGTCGTACGGCCGCAATGACCGAGAATCTGACCTAGACCTATGGCACCTGGAACGGCTCCTGCGAGAGACCTTGATCTAGAGCCTGACGACGCTTGCAAAGACTCTGTTCTGTCAGGCGATGATTTTTCTACATTGCTGGCATGCATTCTGAATGGCAAATGATGGGGATGAATATGCAAATGATCATGCACCTGCCGGGATCGCACACAGGCTGCTGTTACACACACTCGGCAGTTGCTGGTCTCCACAAATGGCGGAATCACCGACGAAGATTCCTCGGGTGATGCTGATCCAAGATCACCTGAATCATCGGCAATGCATCATTGATAGACAAAAAATATACTGCACGTTCGGGCACTGCGGCTTGCGAGGCACCCTGATTCCAATAGCTGCGCACCAACGACTGGAGTTGATCTCCTCAAGAACGCTCTTGTCGTCGTCCAAGTAGATCACCCTAGCGCACGGATAAATAGATGTCAAGGCCTCAAGCTTCCCCTCCGAGCCACACCTCTGAGGTACAAAAATTGCACGGTTAAAAGAGGTATAGTGACGCTCGTGAGAAAGTGCCCTCGCTGCTCCGACAAAGTTGTCGTTCGCACGAATGCTGCCGCGGACCTTCGGGATATGAGGCCAGGATAGCGCAAACGCAAATCTGCAATTGCTTCAATGTCCAAAACCCGATGATAATCGCAGGAGATGACAGCACCCCCTCAACTCTGGACGCCAAATCTCGGACACCAAAAGGCTCCTGATACCCAGAACTCCCCCTCAATTTTCACAGCTTCGCGAACAGCTCGATTCAGCACTGAACCAGATCCAGCAGGGCGAGGCAAAGCCTTCGCCGTGGGACGGACGGCGTGTCCTGAAGAGGAAGTCCCCGTCTCAACCCAGTCACTGCCGGCCGAGAAGCAGAGGGCAACGGACGCCCCTCGCTCTCGGACTCGTCAACTTCCCAGACCAACAAGCGTCGCGGCGGTGGCAACCAGCTCCGGTCCTTTTTTCAGGCTCCTCAAAAAGGTGAGCCTGCGACCCCGCCTCCAACTCCGAACTGGCCCAACCTGCACAGGTGTGCAAAGGCCTCGAAGATCCGTCGGCGCGCCGCACCTTCGCCTTCTTCGGGTCCGGCTGCGTCCGAATAAAAGGGCTCGTGCCTTCTTTCCGCCACGAATGCTCTTTGGCATGCAAGTGAAATATGAGGAAGGCGATGAGGTATAAAACACTCAATGCCGCTGATACCCAGTTGAACTCACCAAAACATCAAGAAAAAGTGAAGATAAACGGCGATCAGGCACGCGACGCAGGATGCAAGGCAGCGCACGTAATGCCAAAAGTGTGCTGTTTGAAAGGTATGTTCAACAACGAATTTAGGAAACCGCATTGTGAAGAGGAAGTTACATGAAGGACTGTGGTGCAAACCCCATGCAATTCAACTTTAATGGGGTAAACATGGTAGACAAGGCCAGACTTTTTATCTGTCCAGGAAGAAGAAACTCAGCGGATGGAAATAACTTCTCACTTGCAACCAAAGGACCTGGAAATCATGTTGCCGCAACTCCCCAAAGGGTCGAAAGGATGATTCGACTTGGGCAAGTTGGAAAATAGGGACTCCAACCGATTTGTCCTGCCCCGTGCCCTTGTGTCTTCAACCAGGTGGTCGCATGGCGAGGGGGTGGGGGGGGAGGTGGGGCATTTTTTGTCCAATCTAACCCGGGTGAACCCTGTGCCGTGTGTGATGGCACCCCCGAAACCCTCACCTACCGGAAATAGCAGGCTAACCTCTTGGAACCTGGGCTACCATTGGCAAAGTCACCTGTGAAGTGGCAGGTCAAAGAGAAACACTCCCAGTATCTGACTTGGATAACTGCTAGAAACCGGCACAACAAAGCCCTAGTAATGGCCCCAAGAGGTTTAAAGTGACCACACACACTCGTCCAGTTGCCGCTTCAGCCCTGCCCCTTGCCTGCGTTTGAAGAAGAGCGCCGTGCTCACGCCAACCTCAGACTTCTCGCACCGCGCTCTTCGCTCTTCTCTCCACTGGGGCCAGACGGAGCGACGACCCACAAAGGCCAAGAATTAAATAGATAAGCCAAGTGTGACAATGTCAGTGCCGGCCTTTTGACCTGCTAAATCGGTCAAAACAAACAAGGGGGGTGGATTTAAGAGGGTGTTTGCCTTAAGCCCAAACAAGAAGGCGAGCGGCACCCGAAACATGTAGACGGTTGCTCCGACGCCCAACCTGGCTGCATGTACGTTTGTGCCCATTTGCACGTGTCTAGATCTCCCAAAAAGGCAGCCATTGACTAGATTTCCTGGTCGAACCCGGTGAATGCGTAAACTAGCCGACTTTGTTTCTTGGCAAGACATGGAATATGCCCCAAGCGCCCCAAAGCTGCGCGGCTGTTTCCTTTGGCCACAACATGCCACAACTCAGGGCACCCGACTAGTGGCAGGCTGGCTTGCCCGAAGACGCGCACGGTGCCTCTGAAAAGGCACGCCCCGAGGGTTAAAACCAATCAGAGAATCGGGTGTAGAACGTATCACATTCTACAAATGATGATTGCCTGAAGGGGAACAGGAGCAACATCATGTCGTATTGCTAATCGTTCCTCACCTAGACAAGATGGAAGCTTGTTCGTGGTTGCGATTCGAAGGTGCTGGAAATCAAGTGTAAGCACACCTGCTTCCGGCAAGGCAAGGGCTTCTTGATGTAATACCAGGGAGCGCCGAATCCCAAAGAAGCTGCTCGAAAGCTTTCGAACCACATGCCCCCCGACGAAACCAACATCGGTGTGTCTTGAAGGGAAGCTCTGAGAGATACCACCAATTTGCTGGGTCCCCTAAAGAACACACACACACACTCATTGAACTTGGATATTGCGACAGCAATGGTCTCAACATGCTCGAGCTCGTGGTGAGTGCAATGCTTTCAAGTACAGACCAATGCTGCATGAGCCGCGTGTTGCCGAATCAGGCTCGCATGTGAACTTGCTGCTGCACGCCAAGCAAGAAGCAAAGGGAAGCAGCGCAAAGCAAAATGACCGGCAAAACAACTGCCCGTTGACTTCTGGTCCCAACGGCATGGTGATATGTTATCTTCTTGTCTTTGCCACACCGTTGATGAAACTGAATAGTAGAACCACCAGCTCTAGAACCACCAGCTCAGACGGCCAATCATGGCTTTGGGCGCTGCTCCAATGATGTGAACTGTGGAGGGGTCCTCTTTGCTTCGCAGCACGTTGCCTTGCTGTTGCAGCTTGACAAACGCCTCTGATTACAAACCTCACCTCAACCCCGATATGTCTTCCGAGTCGTCCCTGCCAGCGTTGGGCCTAGGTTGCCAACAAAGAACTGATATGGATGGTAAAGGTAGCCAGCCGTGTTGGGAGTTCCCCAATCTAGACACTTGAGAGAAAGCCCACCTGATGAAAAACTTTGCACACCAGCTGTTATGCCCGCACAAGTTCCAACCATCAACCCATCCCCGGCATTGAAGTCTACATTTGGGCAGCTTTGGCTCCTAAGTCTGGTTGGGAGTGTCCCCTCAAGCTTTGCGTTTTGACCCTTGGTTGGTCGCACCGTCTCCACAATGTGCCTGGACGCCCGAGTGAGGGGTCCTGATGGTCCTCTACATCAGCTGTGATGTTGTCTCTGGCCCCTGGTATCCTTTGGGGGGGGCCCTGTTAATCAGGGTCCGTCTTCTCAAACCAAGCGAGAAATTGAGGGAAACCACGAGTCTTCCATGGCCGCGGTCTCCTGCTTGGCTTCCCTTGAACACCACCCAAAAAGGACAGGTGTCACTAGAATTTCTTGCCAACGCTTCAATTTGGTGGTGTCCACGAAAAAACTGCAACTTTTAGAGGTTCCAAAAAGGGGAAACGGCGCAAACCCTCCCACAAAACGAATCACACCCACATCGAACTCATCCAACTGTTGTGAGGCCTCAGGCCAGTCGCGCCTGCGTCTAGCCGGCCCAGCGCATAGACCAGCAGAAGCTTGCTGAAGCACATGCAAATGGAGACCTCAGCTCCAACCCCTTGGTCACTCTGTTCCTCCAAATCCATGACACACACACACACACACTTGAACTCCAAATGGAGAGCGCTAATCTTTCGAGTACAACTGATGAGTCTCGAGTACAACTGGTGAGTCTCGAGTAGGTGTAGGCTCTGCTCGCAATGCACTCGGTTTCCCTTTAGTGTCGAAACCGTTACGAGATTCAACATGAAGCACACACAGCGAGAAAACAACGGGCCAAAAGGACATTGCACAACAGGTGTGGGAACTGTCGCAGGTACGCCGGAGTGGCCAACTCCGGTGTCCCGTCTTGCTGCCTAGCTTTGTTAGACCAGGTCAGCAGCAAGACGCCTGGTCCCCCTGCTGATAAACCGAAATGGTGGTGACAGGGCATTCTGTCACTCCGCACACACACGCCCCTCAATGAGGGGCGAGGAGTCACTTTTTCCGAAGGAAGATCACATGCTCAACTCCGTGTCCCTATCGTTGACCAAAAATTCCACCGCGGCGAGGGGAACGAGAAACAGCCCTTAACCGCTCAGAAGACGGGAACGAAAAGTCACCACGTTGAGCATTACGAGTGTCGCCATAGAGGACTGAAGTGAGTTGTGCAGCAGTCGAGCGATCACCATGAGAAAACGGAGTGGCATAGGTGAACGTCTCCTCAACTGGAATTGCATCGGAATTCCGCACATTTCCAAGTGCTGGATCTCGGGCATGATGTGTAGTGAAGGACTCCCTTCGAGACAGAATGCGTTGGTATCCTTGATGCTGCCAGTCGCGAATCGTCCATGCCTGACCGTGTTCACCAAACCCACCACTGGGATCAGTTTCCCGCTTCCACTCCCGAAAAGAGTTGTCTGGTTGCTCAGGTACGGTTTCACCGGGTTGCCATAGCTGAGTCTGTCCTGGAGTGTAGATCCGCACCCACTCCTGATCCTGCCAGACCGAGTATTCGAGTTATGGGCGCTGCTTCGAATCCTCGATGTCCATGTCGAAGTGAGAGGCAAAGCGTATCGCGGGCTCCGATCCAGCTGATAAAGGAACATGCACGATGCACAACCATGTGCAAGCAACAACCAAGCAAGGTCACGCAAGCGTCAAAACTACCCTTATTTTGTCCGCTACCCTACTCGCGTGCATCTAGTCCTCATTTAGCTCGAAGATAGGTTTCGCCTTGGCTTTGCAGCTGTCGGAGGAGTTAACAGGCCGGTATGGCTCAGAGATCCCCACCGTCTCTGGTGGTGCAACTCCCCGTGATGCACGTACAGGTTGATGAAGTTGGGAAGCGTGATGCGCACGAGTCGTCAGCTGCTGAGAAATCCCTTCTTGGAGGCGAGTGAGCTCTTCGGTAGAGAAATCCGCCGCATCCGAGGATCTAAGGATCGCGTCCAACAACTGCGGTGACATACTCAATGGTGTGGATTGCGTGGCCACGCTGTGTTGATCAGGAAAAGACATAGAATCAAAGTCATGACCTGTTTGAGGGGCGGCGACTCTCCGATAGCCCTCTGTGGCCCAGTCTCTTTTGTACCACTTGGTGACATTGAGCTGTCCACCGTCTTGGTGCGGGCCGTGATCATAGAACTCCTTCCACTCTCGATACGTGTGCGGAGGAGGTGGAGCATCATGCTCTTCATGTGGAGTCCATGATCCCGGATGAAAGATCTTGACCCACTGGGCATCTGGTTGTTGAGGATCCGGACACCATTCTAGCCATGCCATGACACCGCAAACCCGGAAAGACAACTTGATATGTGTACGGCTTCAGACAACAATTGCTGAAAGAAACACAACTGCCGCAGTGCAAGAAATCACTTTTGCAGCAATGCACGGCTCCGAAATCGAAGTCAATCTCCCGCATTTAATTGAACTGAACAGACTCCCCAGGATTGCGAAAACGAGCATCAGCCACCATCCGAGTTGGAGGATGCCGATGAAGAGGTCAAACCAGCGTACATGAGGTCCGGTCCGCCCGAAGCGAAAACTGGCCGCGCAATGCTAGGATGTGGGCGACCCAGCCGTTGGTATCCCCTGGTGACCCAGTCTCTATAATACCAAGTATAGAAGGATGCATAAGACACCGGCTGCGAAACAGCACCTGCATTGGTGCCGCCTGTGCTATCCCTCGGCCAATACACCTCGAAGTGGAAAACCTTACGCCATTCCCGATAGGTGGTTGTGTCATCCGGGGCTGGTCCCAAGGTGTTCTCGGCGACTGGATGCCACGGACCGGGAACATAGATCCGAATCCATTCCACTCTCGTATTCGCGGGGCCATTGACGATGTCGTAGTCAAAGTAGCGAGGTAGGACCCAACGTGCTGCGCCATACATTGTACAATTGAACATATCAACCAGGCAAACCGCTCAGGGTCAAATGAGAGCGGCAAACAGCTGAAGGCGGGACACACAACACCAAGCAAGACAACCCAACATGGAATCGCATGCAAAGCAAGCACAACCGCGTCAATTTATCCGACATGTTGCTCCAGTATCACCCCGACTCGTTCCAAGGATCATAGAATGGTGGTGGTGACGGTTCACGCCATGCCCCATCCGGAACCGATGAGTCCGCCGAGGAATTGTCGTCTGCATTCACGAGCATCGCGAGACCAATGGCTGGTACAGGAGCTCCAAGTCGTTGATACCCTCGTGTTTGCCAGTCTCGGTACTCCCACACGTGGTAGGACACATACGAACTAGGCGTGACAATGGGATCCGTTGTTGTTCCTCCGGTGCTGTCTTCGGACCAGTACACTTGGAAGCGATATGACCTGCGCCACTCCCGATACGTAGAAGCGTAGGTCGGTGCGAGCACTGGAGCATCATCAGGAACGGGTCGCCACGTGCCCGGTGAGTAGATTCTAATCCATTCCACTCCTCTGTCGAT
Source organism: Effrenium voratum (assembly GCA_963377175.1). Classification (NCBI taxonomy): domain Eukaryota; class Dinophyceae; order Suessiales; family Symbiodiniaceae; genus Effrenium; species Effrenium voratum. The sequence continues at coordinate 166,916 of CAUJNA010003827.1, forward strand.
CTGGTACTCGAAATAGTGAGGGTTCATAGCGGCAAGACAAGCTATCGCGCGGCCGCTTCAAGCAAGCGAAAATCTGCGGTTAAAACACACATGCCATGACAACCGCGCTCAGCTGACGGAATGCAAGGCAACTTTTCAAACTCAAGGTGAGACACAGCAGCGAGGTTTGTAATATACGGCCCCTAAGCTTCATCGCCATTGATGCCGTGCACACCTGCAATGATAATGTCCTGGTCGTCTACGAACACAAGGGGAAAGACATTTCCGCCCATTGTGCAGGAAGGCATGACAGTAATGCTTGCAATTTGCCGATGGGGACAGCGATTGACGGCCAGCCCGTTTGGAGGGAAACACGGTAAACGGCCGCCGAGATCGCCTCGGTGCTGAAGCGGATGCTGTCCGAGATCGTTTGAATGAACGCCCTGGACTGTGTAGCTCTTCATCACGGGAATGGTCAGTGCTGTGGACCGAGCGGCGTGTGCGCTGCGATTTCGATGTAGCAGGGCATGATTGTCCACGAGGAGCTGAGATCGAGGGGCTCCGTACTGAGGGCATAAACTGCGGGTGTAGAATCACCGGTGGTGGTGGTGGTGGAGGAGGCGGGGGTGGCAGAAGCAGTGGGAAACTTGGCGGGGGCGGAGGCGACGTAGTCTGCCGAATGGGTCTGTCCAGCAGGGCTCCAGGTCCGTGAAACTGTAACCACGTCGGCTGCGCTCCATGGGTCCAAGTAATGTACGTCTGTACGACTTGTTCCGACATGTTTTGAGCAACTCAGTCATGAATGCAATTCACGTAAGCGGCAACACCCACAACGGCATGCAAAATTACCCTGATACAATGGCACTCAAGTGAGAGCAACCTGCAACACTAGCCAAATACACCGCCTCGGCCGACCATTTAGTCCTCCTGTGGTCGCTGCTGCATTTGATGACCGGGTTCCTACCCGCGGGCCTCAAGTTGCTGATAGACCTTCCATGCCTGCTTGACTTCCTCAATGGGCTTCAGAAGGAACCGAGCGATGGTTTTGCACGTGGGCCTGGAATCCTTGTCTTTCTTCCGTCGCACCATCTCATCCAGCTCACCCTGTGTCCATGCCGTGAAAGGTTCACGGTGTGCATTGCGAAGTGCGATGGTGAATTCTTGTAGAAGTTCACGAGGTCCATGAACCACCGTAGGAGACGGTCTGAACGACGAGGCATCTGGATGTGGACGCACGGAACCATCAGAATCCGAGTCAGGTGTTGTAGGCGTCATCTGTCCTGGTTCTCGTCCGCCGTGTGGGGCTGAGAGGGCAAGTGGCCGTGGTGATGGCAAGTGATCCAACATCGATTCAGGCCGACGACCAGAATTGTTGTCGGCGGCATCTCGATGTGCCGCACGGGGCGGGGATAAGGCCGGTATATACCAGGTTGAGGAAGTGTCCAGAGGGCGGGCTCGAAGTCGAGTAGGAGAGCGGGATCGGTCAGACGAAAGGCGCTCTGTGATGATGCGAGGGCGCAGGCCGTGCCTGGAGTTCCGTGGTGCCCTGGCAGACACTCTAGCATCTGACGGATGGCTTCGTTCAGACATCAGGGCAAAGTTCAGAGTGTCCAGCGCTGTCGCAACTTGGGATGCAAGGACATTGAGTACCGCCACCAGGTTGTTCACAAACTCGACTGACAACTGCATGGCAAATGAACACACAGCAAGTACAAATCAAGCAAGTAAGGCTGCGGAACTGTGAAGACATGATGCTTGCACACATGCATGCGCCGAAATACTGAGGTCCTTTTGCCGCTGGTGTTCCGTCAACGGTCATACGACAGACCAGATGGTCGACACGCCGGCATGGCTTTGACTGCCGGCGGGTACTTTGGATTGTAGGCATGGCGGCGGGACGTGGGAACCGCGTCATCAGGTCGGCCAGGAAGCCGTCGGTGTTGACTGCGAGATCGGCGCCGATGAGGCTCCCGATGTCTGGACCTTCTCCTCCGTCTGTGCTCCCAGGAAGCGCTGACACTCACCGTGCGTACGTGAGCCGGGTGCTCCGTACGGTTGTCTGAGGTGGCCACAAGAGTGACCGGTGCTGTCATGTAGTCCGGGCGGCCTGATGTTGCCGGCAAGGGCGGTGGCGTCATAGACGGCGGAGGTAGCGGCGGTAGGTGGCCGTCAGGAACCGGTGGCGGTGGTGGCGGCTGTGGATGCCGCTGCTGGCCTTCAAGACGCTGCAGTCCGGCCAGAAGAAGACTGATTTGTGACGAAATGGCGACCAACAAGTGCCGACATTCACGTAGAAGATCCCCGTGATCCATCACAATGCAGGTGAAGATGCGACAGAGAGGGGCCAAAGCAATCAGTAATCTACTCAAAAGGCAGCAACGGCAAGAAACGCAACAAGCATGCAACACACTCCATCAAGACTTAAGCCGCAGACAACCCTATGCGCTTTTTCCGGAAGAGGAGCGTCATGGTGGACACCATGAAAAACAAGGGGGGGGGCCGTGAGCCTGCATTGCCATGGTCGTTCACCAGAACATGCCCACGTAGCTGGGCACCGCAATTGACGATCGCAGTTTCCACCTGCCATCTTTGGCGCGAATGCAGTCATAGTAATGGGAAGCAGCAATGTCAGCGTACACTCCGCCACGGGGTATAGTGGCATGCTGTTGCCGGAGACGCGCAGTCCCACCAATGCACACGGGGCGATCCGTGCGAATTCCCGCGAACTGCGCGGCTGATTGGATTGCCGCTTCCTGAGATTGAAGGCTGCCCCTGCAGTAAAATCCCATCGGAGGCAGCCAGACTTGGTTCCAGTTTGAGCACTCGCGGTCGGGGGAAGGATGCTCTTGCCACTTTGAGGGTCTGATCAGCTCCTCATCACGCAGGATGTTCATGGCCGCCTGCATATTGGTATTATGGGACCAGAAAACTGTCGACTGTGACTGAGTGCGATGCTTGTCCGCCAACAATCGGCGTGGCTCAAACGAGAAGATGATCCCGAAGAGGTTCTTCTGGGAGTTCTTTTTGTCCGTGGAGAAGTGGTGATACGTCCGCGCAGTCCTGCTGATATATGGCCATTTCTCTTCGCAGATGCCAAGCTGTATGATGAGCTACTGTGGCAGCGACTTCGGGGAGATCTGGAAGTAGTCAGAAATGTCTTGAACCACTCGGTGTGTCCAGCGTCCCGGGACGCCATGAGGTGGTGGAGAAAACGGAAACTCCGAAATGGACTTGACCCGCTGCTCATCTTCGATGATGCTGCGGCGATGCGGCATGAGGCTCCTGTAGACCGTCTCCCACGATTTCTTCCACTGTTCAGGATCAGGAAATTCTAAGGCGGCAATCGAGGGCAAGGTGTAGTAAAGGACATCATTCAGGACGATGGCAATCTCCTCGACCCGGCTACCAGTGCGCAGCTTGAAGCGATGACTGCCAAAATCGGGTACATGCTGTCGAACTGAGAGAGGTATCAGCCCGATGCGGTTTTCGGATGGACTGATGCGAGCGGGAGGGAACGAAAGCGATCGTGGCCTCCTTTGATCACCATGAGCACGCCTCCCATCACTTTTCCATTCACCCCAGTCCTCCTCCTCATCTGACTTTCCCTGCGGGCCCGGTGAGCTGTATCCGGGACTGATGTGCCCTGGGCGATCGTGAACGTGACCTTCCGGGTCCAAGTGCCAAAGAATCACGGGATGGGCCGTGGGATTGTACACTTTGCTGATGTGCTAGCCCGTGTGTCCGGATGAACATTTGTATCTCATTGCCGTTGATGAAGTTGGGAAGGTGCTCCAACGTCACGCGGCTCGTAGTTTGCACTGATCCGTCTGAGCGCAAGAGACTGGTGACCGTGTACTCCGCCATGGTTCTGAGCCAGCTAAATGCAGACACAACGCAATACATCAACACCAATCACAAGGGGGCACAAGAAGGTACAACATGACAAGCTCACATGCAGATTTTGTCTCGAGCCGACGCCGAACGTCACGGAGAAGGCGGGGGTCAAAGCCTTTGTCCTCATAAAGGCGCTTGAGAGCGTTAAGTCCTTGCTGTTGCTGCACCGCAGGCTGTGCACCACGTATGATGAGCCATGAGCGAGAAGACCAGGAAGAATAAGTAAACATCTGGTCATTAGCACTCCGAATTCCTTTGATTTGGGAGGGATGATCAGGTAGCTGTGGTGTAATAGTCCTGGAAGAAGAATCACATCGATAGCCCAGCACTTTGTCATCATGCTGAACCTCAAGCATCACTGGTGGGCGATAAAATTCAAGGGAAAGAAAATTCATGAGCACGGGCGAGTGAGGGGCAGAATCACGTAGCAGAATGAAACGATTGTCAACGTAGCGCTCATGCCAGATCACACCGATATCGGGCATGCGAAAACGCAAAGAACACATTGTCTGATGCCAGAAGAAATCTTCAACCGTGGCAACCAAATTGCAGAGCGGCGGTGCGGCTGGTGATCCCATAGCGACTCCCCGTTCTTGGCGGAACAGATATCCGTTGATCTCGAAGTGACTGTTGTCAATGACAAAGTCCAGAAGGTGTCGGAGATCTTGTTCATGAAAAGTTCTAGGGATCTTGGTCTGACGGCGCCATTTTCCTTTGAACATGCGGCGTCTATGGTCAGACTTTACTTCGAACACTGACCATTGAGAGGATCTACGAAGGCCAACAACTTGATCGTACCGATGAAGAAGCACTTGTAGTGCCTGGTGGAATCGTTCCGTAGGAATGGACGTGAAGAAGCCTGACAGGTCTTGTGACACCAGGTGGATGTACTCATCGGGATCTGCCTGTGACAGCGACTCCCACAGCTGCTGGACAAGTTCTTGTACTGAAAGTTGACCTGCAATGTCAGGAAAAGTCATCATGGGTGGTAATTCCCGCGGATCATTTTCCCTCACGTGCACATGTGATTTGTCCGTCTCTGTTTGCTATACTGATGCGGAAGACTTTTTGCTCGGGAGATGTCTTTTCACTTTGCCGTGAATCCGCAGCATCGTTTCGCTCTGAAGTGGTAACTACGGTACCTTCCCTTCTACGTCAGCGATATACATGGGGACTTCGACTTCAAGCACCGTTGCCCACAGCTCGCATCCTTCCAAAGCCGACCAAGGACTGGCAGAAAGCACGACCCATCATCTCGTTCTTTCGCACGTGGGCAGCTCCCTTCCTCACGGTCTTCGGCGTCCTCATATTTGAACTCACCAAAGCGGATCTTTGGGAGGAAAAGGGAAGGAAACAAATCACGATGAGAAGCAATCCAGCTTTGTAACCATGTGCCAAGTAGAGCTTTCCAATTCCGGACATGTAGAGGTGGTAGGAGTAGTTGTGTCAAAGTGGTGGGTGATTGTAGCTGTCGTTTGCGTAACACCTGGGCGAGAAGCTTCTGCGCCTTGGATCGGAAGGGCTCGTTGACAAAGACGGAGAGTCGCAAAAAGTAGTAAAGCTGAGTAGGAGGGAAAGCCGCCGATAGAAGGTCACGCATGACTTGGAACGATGCACCTGTATTGGATCCCAGTTGATAGAGAATGGAATAATGGGCCTGAATGTCATCCAGCATGTCGGGGCGTAGTTGCCGTTGAAGATCCGGATGTAGTCGTCGTCGAAACCGCTTGTGCAAGCCGAGGGAAGTGGGAGACGACAACGAATGACGTCGAAAATCAACGAGGTGTTCCCGGAAGCCCACCTTTCGCAAAAGCCTGTGTACCCAGGGTGCATTCAAATGCGGGCGTAGCAGGTATTGCCATTTGCTTTCCTGAACCCAAACCGAGGAAACGGGAAGTTTGATCTCAACTGGAACAGCACAAAAGAGCCAGTAAGTGTTGGATCGCTTCCAGTAGTGCAGCGCGGGTTCAAAGAATGCATGACGTCCCCGAAGTAGTTGTAGAAATTTGCGACTGCGTGAGTGTTCACGTCGTAGAACATCCTGATCAGTCGCACCAACGTAGTAAGGTGTGTGCCATGGGGAAAGTCGGATGTAAACGCACGGTTGTTGATGATGACCTGGATCGTGGATGAAGTCATAGAGGTCCGGAAATCGCGCCCGCAATGAGCGAAGATGCCGCGTATCGGCAAAGGTGGAGTGCATGATTTCACACAAGAGAGATGCCTTGTAGAAGTGAAGGACTTCAAAGAATGGCGGAAAGTAGCCATGATCTTGGGAAATGAGACGTTGTAGGAAACTGATCAATAAATAGGCAGTGCACCGGCATCGATGAAGCTCATACCTGTTGGCCACAGTGTGTTGAGATTGTGACATAGCGTGATGCGGAATTTGAAGGGCAATCCGGACCACGACTAATACTTCCAGAATGAGGCCCAACCACGGTAGCTGTGTGATTGATTCGTACTCCTCAGCTGGTATCGACGGTGGTGGTAATCCAGGGAAGCAGTATTGCCAGCACGTAGAGAACATGGTCAACGAGTGTAGAAAATTGTCGAGAGACTGCCATTGTGCAACATCATCATAGATTCCACAGCGGCGAAGCTCATCCAACATGGTGCAATTGCAACCAATGAAATCGACTATGAGGCGGCGACATGGTTACAAGCTGCTCAGAAAATCACGTACAAGGCAATGCAAGCACAACCAAGCACAAGATCAAACTGATGTCACGCAAAAAGATGACGGACAAGTTTTAACCTTGACTCATCCGTGACACGGGTGCCGCTCCGGGCTCATAAGATAACGAAGATCGTCAAAATGTCTGCTCATCAGCTGAGTAGTCGAGCGGTCACGATGAGGTGACTCAATGCCTTCTCAGTGAGCTTGGTGAGATAGCCCGGCTCCAGTCCCCACGAAGCCGCCATCGCCCCGAGAGTGGGTGCGTCACCTTTCGGCATGCGTTGACGCGCCTGAAGGAGCTGCGTCGCCATGGAATCCAATGACTTGTTGCCGTTGAGTCGGGACGGGTGATTAGCCCATTTGACTAGTGACGTCAAAGTCGTGGTTGTGGGCGATTGCTTGAGATAAAGGCGTGGCTGGTCACTGGTCCATGTGTAGTACTTGACAACTTCTTCCGGCGTGCTGTGCATGGTGAGCAATTGTGACGCCGCCGGCTTGGACGGCGGTGAAGACACTCCGTGAAGAGACTGAATGATCCGGGGTTGCACCGCGCCATCAAACGACTTGCCATCAAGGGCCGCTGCACTGGCGGTAGGAAGGGAGCTGGCAGGTGAAGAGGATTGCGTGTGGTTGACCGGTGGAGGTGTAACCAACTCTGCATCATCTTTCTGGCTTGCCATCGTGGGAGAGGTCGAAGCGCGCAGTGATGCTGAATACTGAGCCTGGAGCAGTTCATGTGCACGGTTGAGATCATTGTACTTCTTGACCATGTCATCTGTCTGTGTAGAAGGCGTGAGAGAAGCATGGTGTTGCTGAAGAAATTGAAGTACCGAGTTGGCCAAATGCTCATGGACCTTGATCCGCTGATTGAAGTCATCGATGTTGAGACCCAGCGAGTTGGCAAGGTCCTTTTCCAGGGTGAGCAGGTTGATCGACTGTGATCGTCGTAGTAGTTTGGAACAGTACTCCAAAGTAAGGCCTCGGTGCGTGTGCGAAAGCCTTCCCACGTCACGAATCTGCCGTGAGCGAACGGTCGGAGGAGCCAGTTGGTGAGGCCCCCATGAATGACCTGAACCAGGCGAACGTCACGAATATCCATGCCTGACATGTCGCGCAGGTTGCCATGCGGAGTGTTGGCAACGGTCATGGGCAAGCTAAAGTTGTAGAGCTGATTGACATCAAACATGCCATCTCCGGGTGTCCAGTCAGGCGATGGTGTAAGCCAGGCTTTCTGAGGGCGAACCGGTAGAGCCGCAGGAGGTCCAGGTGGCGCTGTAGGTTGCTGAGTAGTGACCGGTGGAGGCATCACGGGCGGCATGAACTTCGTTGGCGTGGGGTCCGGAGGAATCGGCATCATGTAGTTGATCGATGGATGTTGAAATTGCTGTGTGGGACTGTGAGTCGATTGAAAATTGGTGGGCATCATCGGGAAGTTGTTGGCAGAATTGTAGCCGGAATTGTGTTGCCAAGATACCAGATTGTTCCAATCCATGCCATCCGGGACGTGGTGTTCATTGTGTTCACGTCGGTGTGCTTTCCGAGCTTGAGGAGAAGTACTCCGATCACGTCTGCGCCGAGTCTGGATCTATCACGATCATCACGTCGAGACATGGTCACAAAATCGACCCTCAATCGTCACGCTTTCATCTTGAGAAACACGCATCAGTCAACAAGCAAATTCATGAAACGGCAAGGAATCAACGGCAAGATATCAACCACTTCAACCAATATAAAGCAATAAGCACAGGTGAGACGTCACTATGATCTGACCGCTGTCTTCCCTTTAGTGAGACCTCGTTCCTGGTTAAATGTGAAATTCCGCTGTTCTATGATAAGCAGGTTGAGGTCAAATTTTCCGACAGAGCCGGCCCGGGGTCACACAATGGGTACACCCGAGGATTCCCCACGAATGGGGTGTACACACTTGAACTCCAAATGGAGAGTGCTAATCTTTCGAGTACAACTGATGAGTCTCGAGTACAACTGGTGAGTCTCGAGTAGGTGTGGGCTCTGCTCGCAATGCACTCGGTTTCCCTTTAGTGTCGAAACCGTTACGAGATTCAACATGAAGCACACACAGCGAGAAAACAACGGGCCAAAAGGACATTGCACAACAGGTGTGGGAACTGTCGCAGGTACGCCGGAGTGGCCAACTCCGGTATCCCGTCTTGCTGCCTAGCTTTGTTAGACCAGGTCAGCAGCAAGACGCCTGGTCCCCCTGCTGATAAACCGAAATGGTGGTGACAGGGCATTCTGTCACTCCGCACACACACACACACACACACACACACACACACACACACACACACACACACACACACACACACACACACACACACACACACACACACACACACATCCGGTTCCCTTTTTTCCAACTCCGCCCTAAAGACCCGCAAGGGGCGGATTGGAGTTTTCAGCTGCTGCCTGGGCAGTGGCAGTTGCCTCCCAAGCAGGTACCCCGTACCTCCTTACAATCGGAGCCGCTCTTGCACGTCCTTCATTCTTCTTGTGGAGAGGAGCTCGTCTGAAACGAGCGGGCGGTTGGGCAACGTGAAGCCAAAGGATTTGGGGCGATCCCGAGCTCGTCCGGCCACTCGGTACACACCCAATATTACCCAATGAAACATCGAAACAAAGCACGAGCGCACAAAGGAGCCCAGCCTTCGACACATGCGACGCCAAACTGGCACGGGATGGGGTGCCATAGCACGTGGGCCAAGAGTTGAAGTCACGCACTTCTAGTCGAAGCACCCTTCAGGCTTACTGAGCATTGCTTCAGCGAAACACAACTGGCCTGCTGCTTCTTTTTTTTGGTTGATGGGGCCTTAAACTGGCCAGCAAACAGTTGAAAGCTTGTCTCAACACAGGCCAAATCGGGGGTCTGAAAAGAAATCAACATCCACTCTCCGCTTCCTTCAGAAACATCAAACATCATGCGCCACTCACACGCAAATCCGAGGCAAAGCCATCGTCCAAGCCCCGGGCGGGCAGCTGGTAAAACGTGGCCTAGCACGGAACCGCGAAGGGCAGGCAGAAATGCCACCTTCAACAGAGGGCGAGCCCAAACATCCATGAGAAGGGGGTGTAAGTGACAATCCTCTCACGCTTGGCTGCATCGGCCCTCTCCCCAGGCATGAAAAAACCCATCCACCAAGGTTTTACTTGTGGTTCAAAGGTGGTGCTTGGGCTGTCATGTCAGTGGTTGGCAACTGCAAGTGACATTCTCCAGTGTGAGCGAATAAAGTGGTGACAGCCTGCAATGACTGGAAAAGCAGGAAAGCGAGGTCTGTTTTGCTGGTTGATTCCGCAGGAAACCGCGGCCAAAAAGGTGCAGAATATGTAAGCGAGTTGAAGCAGCGTCGTGGCAATCCAGGCCTCGTCAGGATTTAATGGGAGCCCCCGCTTTTTTGTAGGAGAAACACGAAAATTCATCGCAGTATCCTCACAGCCTCCTTCACTTAATTCGTCCTGGCTAAAAAACCACTTGACCCCTTCCATTTCGGCGAAGTTCGCTCGGGAAACCGTTACATACGGCTCTTCGAAATGGCGCAGGGTTTTTGAACAGTCCAATCAGACAGGCAACCGGAAGCAGCCCTATGGTTTGGTTGGTTGGAGTTTGGTTTGGGAAGTACATTTTCTTCGACCTTTGGGAGTTGTTCTGAGGTACAACCCCCAGAGATATGGGCTTGCAGAAATAAGGATTTGCTTGTTTTGATAAAACAAAAATCAAGCAAACCCAATGAGATCCGCGATGCGCGCCTTAGGATCCACACAGCGCCGCACGCGGGCGCGCCAGTCCTCGTGGAGCCTGGCTGTTTGGACACTGGGCTGCTCATTGGTTTCGGTTTCTCCGTGTTGAATGATGCCTGGCTGGAGGTGGCCACAGGGTCTTTTCCCATGTTGAAAACCTGCGCTTATAAACCGCACCACGTCGCTAGAGGATGGGAGGTGTGGGTTCATCAAGCTTGAGGGCTCACCTTGGTAGTTTCGTTTCAAATGGTTGGACACTCATTCCCAACCAAGACATGTAAACTTACCAATGTGTCTCGTGTCCATACAGCTTTAGAGATGCATGCGCATAATATCCAGACCCCAGGGGATAAGTGATTAAGTGACTGCAGGGTCAAATTGCAAGCCTCACCAGCTCCCCACTTCCTCATATGCCCACCAATGAGGATCACCAAACAAAACGACGCGCCTTAGGCCCTGCGGGGACACGCTTGGGCACAGGGCGATGCCCAGACCCACCAGCAGCGAGAGCGCCGTCTGGACCTGGCGGCCAGTGCGCGGGGCCGTTGTCCCCTCGTTGAAACAGCAGCGTTCCGCCACAGGACAATTCTACAGGACAAATTGCAAGAACGTTTTGGTGGGTATTTGTCCAACGTCTTGTAGAAGCTCCGATAGCTGGTTCTCATGAACTACTGTTTCAAGAAGTTCCTAGTGGGCTCCCTGAATAAAATCGTGCGTTAAATGCCACTTGACAATGAGAAACATGCTTAGCAGCCACTGATTGGATAACGAGCCGACAGCACTGGAGTTGAAGTGCTCAGGGTTCCCCATGGTTCCAATCTACACAAACCACCCCATCTACAGGGAAAAAAGGGGCTTGTGGGAAACCCTGGCCGCTGCAGGCGGTGAACTGCGGCAAAGTCGTGGTGACAGTGCGGTTTCGCCCATGATCCCCGGCAAAGGGTCTCGTTGTGCACAACCGCCGACAAGACTTTGCATACTAGGCGGGACTTCCAGGGCATCCAGATTTTTGTGGGTCCAACATGCTATTCCCTCTCTGCTTGGTATTCGCGTTGTTACTCTTCTAATACCTTTTTAGGGTGGGTTCACAAAAGGCGCATCCAATTCGTGCACAAGACATGTGTTTGACCAAAGTTGCATCCTTGAACGCACACAGTTTGCCCTGCGCAGGTTGGGAATACTAACAAGTTGCATATGCCTATAAATGGAAATTAATCCTTGCTGGCGTCCCGTGGAACAACAGCTTCCTCTTGGAAGGACCCTTTGGTGCTTGCTATGGCTACGTGGGTGTAAGGGCAACTAAATCACTATCTCAGTGCAAAGGGAATATTCAGTAAACAATCCGGCCCTGAAATAAATTGGCTCCTTTTTTTCCCCCGTGTTTTTTTTTCCTTTCCGTTTTTCGTCTTGGCCAGTGAAATGTCGTATTTTACAGCATTGTCTCGCAAAATTGACGTATATTCCAGTAGACCATCAACATCCCCAGCATTGTTCTCAACATCCCCCGCATGTCCTACCAACATCCCGGGTCGAAAAAATGATGATTCAAATAGGGGTGCAATTCAATTCCGGTAACAAACATCAAAAAGTAGCTGGGGGGTTGGGGGGGGGGGGGGCACCCCCCCCAATGATGTTCGAAGAAGTGATGATTCAAATAGTGTAAAAAAAATAAAAAGTAGCCTCTAAAAAGTAACCGGGTTCGAAACAGTGATGATTCAATTAAGGGTGCAAGGAGTTAATCAGAATATAAGAAAACAGGCGGGGGGGGGGGGTTGGCGGGGGTGACTTCCCCTACTATGTTCGAAGAAGTGCATACATACAGACATACATACATACATACATACATAGATTACATAGATGACAGAAAATGCCGTATTTTACATCATTTTCTCGCACAATTGGATGTTCGAAAAAGTGATGATTCGAATAGAGGTGCAAGTGGGGGGTTGGGGGAGTGGCAGCCCCCCATGACTTTTGCAGAAGTGATGATCCAAACAGGGTTAAAAATCTTAAAGGCAGCCGGGGTTGGGTGGGGGCGGCACCCCCATGATGTTCGAAAAAGTGATGATTCAATCAGGGGTGCAATGATTCAAGAAAGGGTGCGATAGAATATAGAAAGAACGGGGGGGGGGGGGTGTGGCGGGGGTGACTCCCCCTATGATGTTCGAAGAAGCGCATACATACAGACATACATGCATACAATACATAAACTGTCGTATTTTACAGCATTTTCTCGCGAAATTGGGTGTTCGAAGAAGTGATGATTCAAATAGGGGTGCAATTAAATCTCTGCCAAAAATCTAAAAAGTAGCGGGGGTGATGCGAAAAGTCAAAGCCACCAAAAGCCGCACAAACCAGCGAAAAGCCGCAAAAACCAACACGCCACCTGCCAGAGAGGAACTGGGAATGCATAGGATGCGAAACGCCAAAGCCAAGAAACCAAGAAGCCAAGAAGCCAAGAAGCCAAGAAGCCAAGAAGCCAAAAGTGAACAAAAACATCCAAAAAACAACGAAGAACAAACAACCTTTAAAAAAATACCCCTCCGAAAAAAATAAAAATAAAAATATACACATATATATATATATACATATCCCTTCTTGCTCCCACCCCAACACGTCAGGTTGAAGGAGACATGTCCACGCCAAAACGCTCCCCTTTTGGGCCCCGGCCAACACGAAGGTGCCCTGGATGAAGCGCGGCTCGCCGGGCTCGCCCTGCGAAACTTCAGCCGCTGAGGGATGGCCCACTCGCTGGCTGAGTGGATGGCCCAAAAAAAGTCCAAACTTTATGGTCTGCCCAAAAAGTTTAAAGTTCATGAACTCAGGAAGTGAGCCCATGGGGCACAATGCCCGGAAGACGTGTTTGGAATGGCAAAGCGAAGCCAAATTGAGATGGAACTCGGCGTCTGCTTCCAGTTCAGTACTGGTCTCCTTCCCTCCGTTGGATCCAAAAGGTCCGAGAGGCAATGCAACCCAGCCCAAAGGACCATGTTGAGAAATCCGAACTGACCAGGCTGCCTTGAAGGTACAGTTCAAAACTCTTTGGTGAGAAGGGATCGAAACGGACCTTGAACCAAAGTAGGACCAGTTGAATAACGATGGGGTTGTAAAAGGCTTGGAGAAATTAATCAATGATCGATCCCCCCCCTCCCCGCGCTTTTCTGCCAAAATGATCGGAACATTGCGCTATTTGGCACTCAACCGACATGTTTCCCGCATGAAGGAACATAGGGAACCCTGCGATCCCAACAGCTTGGTCTCGCGCGTGCGCTTCATTGGCCCAGGTGACCTGGGTGAATGCAAGACACTGGCCGCGACCTGGAAGGAATTCATGGAAACCACAAGAAGCGTTGGAAGGATATAAGGAGTTTGTACGGAATATCTGGGAGTCGCCAAAAGCATCATATCATACATGGAGCACATAATGAATATGAGGCACATATCATACATGGAGCACATAATGAATATGAGGCACATATGGAACGAGCCTGGGCCATACTTGGCCTGGACCTGGGTCGAGTTCTCAAATAAAACCGTCTCACGGTGGATGGTAGAACGACCTGCCAAGTTTGGGTGGGGCAGGAGCCACTACAGCACTACTCACTCTATTTCACCAATCTGAATTCGGGGATCCGCCAGTGGCATGTTGAACTGCATAGTGCGCTCGACGGAATATAGTGTGAATGAGTGAGCTGGAGTGTCACGTGTCCTGCTTCGGCTGTCTGATCGCCACGTGTGTAACCTGAAAAAAGCCACGAGGTGATGCCACAAAAGGATCACACGCAAGGAACCAGGGTTTATGCAGGATCGAGGCCGAGTTGCTAGGATGGGCTTCAGGGCGTCCAAGATGATGAAGCACAGCACCACTAGCCAAATGCTGCTCCCGCTGGGCGCGCCTTTCGATCGAGTCTGACCAAATCGTTTGGTGAGTGACCTCTTGGTCCTCCCTTGACTGGCGTATTGAGCGTTGTTTCAGTGAAAACATTGGGAATCTGAGTTCTAGCTGGAAGGTTCGGTGTCCACTAAACACAGGGACTCCCGCGATCCCCGTACCCGTATTCTGCGATTTTATGCGATTTTGGAGGGAACTTTCATGGACATCAGCCAGTTTTGCGGGTCTGCATCCTTCTGGACATGTTGCCACCGGGCCCCTGCGCGCGCCTGGTGTGCCTGACCGCGCCCCGTTGGGCGAAGGCCCTCCCGCCGGCGTCCTAGGATCCCGCTGGCCACCAGAACAGCTCGAAGAAACCAACTAATGCTAACCCCGAATGCCCTAAAATCAAACACCTCTCTAAATCCGCCAAGGGCTGATTGATCCGCGTCCGATGCAGAACATCCTCAAAAGTTTGCCAACGACCTTCCCATTCAGCTCATGCCGAATCAATTCCAGCGCCTTTCTTAGAACCAAGAAAACTCTCTGCGGGCCTCCTCCTTTCCAGCCCCTTACATTGCTTTTTTTTCCCAGGACCCTGGAAAGCCTCGTAGCACGGAAAAGAGCGCCATCCGGTTTGTCTTCTGATCGGAAAGTTACAGAATGAGTCCTACTCAAACCCCGATATTGAGATGGTCTACCCAAAGCGGAAAGAGTTCAAAAGGCGGCCGCGCCATTTTTGTGGCTGGGATTGTCCGTACCCTCCAATTACCCGGGTTTTGATCGTGACTCAAATGAACAGCGCAGACGAAGAGCTCGAGCTTTCAGCAAAATAAACGCCTCCATGTCCCTTTTCATATGTCGCAGCGATGGCCATCGAAGCAAAGGAAACAAAGTGCCTCACCCATTGCTGGCCGCATCTTCAACAGCCGTTCTCGCAAAACGAGCCAGACCACAATATATTTTCCCGAACTGTAAACCCAGTTGCCCAAAGTTGGGGAAGCCGATACAAGGGGCAAAATACTAAAAATGAGGTTGCGGGGTAATTACTTGAACACCGCTTTAGGTCATGATCATTAAGGGAATGCATAGTTACTTGGGCCCTGATATTAGCCGCCAATTCACACATTTGAACTTTCCTGCTGCCACACGCGCCACGCCAGAGTTCCTTTTCCGCCACACGTGCGTCACCAGACACGTGCCGGGAACAAAAAAAGCCAAGCCAGCTCCATTCATCTTCAAGCTATGGCATGGTCTCAAAATGATCACGCTCTTGCCACCAGCCCAAGAGGCGTTGCCACTGGGCATGCAGCAACGGCCTAGCCCAATTAAAAAAGTGAAGCAAAGGGGGAGACAACCAATTCATGCAAAGAGTCAGCACTACAAACCTTATTGCATGCGGAAACAAGAAAGAGGCAAAAGCACACCAGTATGCTGCCGCGAGCACGACTGCTGACAGCGAGCTCGCCAGCTGTTGCCCCAGTTGGCGCAGTCCAAACCATGCTAGCAGGAAGTCAATAACATCAGCAAAGAGCGCTTGGGCTGCTCCCATCGCATACGCTACATATGGTTGGGCTGCTCCCAACACATATGCCACATATGGTTCAATGAGCTCTTCCACCCAGGCAACGATTCCCTTCGCCGAGCTCAGCACTACATCTTGCTCTTTCTGTTGCTGAACGAGGCCTGCGCACATGCGCTGAAGTTCTGCTTTGCTCAACGTTTGGGTCTTGCCCTCGGATGACTGTAAAAACAAATAATTTTGGGTGAGCTGATTGGTGCTAGGCTTCGAACTGTTGGCCGGCGCTGCCACTCCCACCGCAACTGCTGATGCAAAAAGGTGGATGGCCATCACCACGCAGGCAAAGCATGGCGCGGCAAACCATGGACATATTTTCAAGTGCGGTCACTAGCAAGCGGACACCGGCTGGGGCCCTGAGCCAGAGCACACAGTTGCACGAGCAATTAGCTTACCAATGCCACAAAATGCAATGCCTGCAAACCCCAATGGTGCCCGTAGAGGCAAGCACCGCCTCCTTGGCTACTTTCTTGGTGACTCACTTGGCAACTTGTCTGGTTCACGGTTGGACCTGAAGCCCACTTGAACAACATGCCTGGAAACAAACAACCGGTAATTTTAAATGTCCCCACACTTGGGGACGCTACCGGACCCTTAAATGGGGCAACTCAGGTTTAGCTGCATCTTGCTAGGTTCATCTGCAGCTGCTAAACAATGGCCAATCCATAGAAGCACCCCCAAGTCGCAAAATGCTTCACCCCCCTTGAGCTCACGAATCAGGCAAACAAGTTGCCCTGCCCCAGTTGCCTGGTAGAAGGAACCCTTTTTGGGCTTGGTTTTGAGAAGGGACCAAACAGCAAGACCAACAGGCGACGAGGGTGGGCCAGCCTTGTATAAACTGGCTGTAAGCCACTATTGTTCGAGCAACCTCCTCTTGATTTCCCTGAAGGGACCATTGGCTCTTTGTTTGAACCAATTTTGCCCGGGGCCCCGGGCATTGTGCCAGGGGTTGCCACGATGAGCTCTTTGGGAGCTCGGCGCTTCTCTTTCTCCTCGTTTCACAATCTTCCGGAAATCCCCTGAAAAAATGGGGAAACCACTGAGATTTGTTGGACGTGTCCGGAAATCCGTGCGCCTGTTCTTCCAGGGATCCAAAACTGCCCGCTTCTTTGCAAGGAAGTACGGGGGTGCCCAAATCCGCCTGTTCTATAGAACCGCCAGCCAAAAGGGAATCCCCAAGTCTAGGAAACACAGCTGTGAGCTGGCAAAAGCCGCTGGACTGCTGCACTGTCGCTGAAGCCGCCGACCGGCAGACTTATTGGCCCCCGGTCCTTAGGGTTTCCGCCTGGCCACGCGGCTCCGGCGCTGCCCGCCCGCATCCCAAACGCAACTCGCTAGCACAGCACAAAAGAACCCAGAAATGCGCGGAAGCCCAAGGTTAACTGGACATGGACATGGATCACACCCACAAAAATATCATAATTAGGTGGCAGGTGGCCCCTTTTAAAAGGCTTCTTCACCTTGGCGGGGAACACTCCCTATTAGTTCGAGAGTTTTACAAATCAGGGTCAAAGTTAACCAGGTCGCATCTCAGCTCGGCGCTTGGTGATGCGTACCATTCTGGAATGGTGGAAGCTGGCACCACGAGAGCAAAAACCCCAATTGGGGCGCGTCTCTTTTTGAGGCACCCTTTTCCAAGTGCCTTGTTGGGGCTTGGGTTTTGTGGGGGCTGCTTTCAAAGCCTCCACGAAACACTGAAGAGCCGCCATCCTCTGGGCTGTTTACTACTCCCACCTTCACTTGCACATTAGCCATGTTGGGGCGCTAGGCCCTTCATCGTGGGTGAGCCGGTTTGTTCCCAAAATTCCGCGTTTGGAGAAAGCCGTTTCACGGTTTGCCGATCGCCTTCTTCTAGCTCAAAGCTGGATTCTGAGACCTCGCGCGCATGGACATATGGACACGGGTGCGCGTCTTGGGCTGGTTCTAACGTGGCCGTCCCGAGAAACTCCACATGGTCTCAATGGTCTCAAGCTCGGGTGGCCCCAGTCAAACCACTATCTATGGCATTCCTCAGTGTTCAAAATACAAGCAAACTCCCCAATGTGGTTTTCATAATGTGATCTTTATGAGCTTTGCCCTGGGCTCTGTGGCATCGCGTACAAGACCCATAGAAACTCGGCCAAACGAAAGGAAGCCCCTGCCCAGTCTACCTGGTGTTTGGATCATCGTTTAAGCGGTTCGAAGCCCAATTTGGGGCTCCTGGCCTTTCCCCCTCTCCTTTGATTTCTATTCAAACACCGACCAAAGCTCCATTCCAGCCGGCGTGGGATGACCATTCCAAGGCCCGGGCGTTCTCCGCGAGCCTCTTCTTCGCCTTCAGCCTGGGGAAAGGACCCGGACCCTTTGGTGGACGTCAAAACTTGGTGGGGGTTTGTGTCCAGCAATCACTTTCGAACTGGTTGCCTATTAAAATGCATAGCCAAATCTGTGCTAGCTGGTGCTACCCCCCCCCCCCCTGCAGCTCGTCCCTTAGGCAAGGACAGGCTCCTTGGGCCCCAGGCCCACTTTCCGATGTCGAACGCAAGATGGGCCGATGCTCGTCCACCATCTTGGCCTCACATGGGGCGTTGAACTTTGAAGCCGGGCATCGAAAGGGGGGAGCCACACATGCACCCAAATCCAAGATGGGATCCCAATTCGTCCGCTTTGCAAGATATGCATTGCCCTCCCAACAAGCATGGACGCAACCAATAGTCTTCCAAAACCCTCCAAGCGTCAGATGTTATGATTGGAGGGAGGGTACTGTCCTACTGTGCATGGACAAAATCAGAATCCAGCACCAGTTGGTAGGTGGTCTATCCCAGTTTTCACAGCGTTTCATTTGTCCCAACTGACACTGGTGTCGATCCGCTGGCCGGACGCGGAGCGCTTTTTTCTTTTTTTACCCGGGCTCCTTCGCTGCAAGTCTCAGCACGAAGCAAGCCTGGAGGTGCCACTCCTTGTGCGAGTTCTCCTAGCAAGAACGAACCGGCTTCGTGAGAACCCAACTCAAAATGCTGAGCATCAAGTTCTTCTGAGGAAAGCCCCATGAGCAGGAGTCCAAAGATCACCAAAGTATATCAAAGTACGTATGTCTTTCAAATGACGGATTCTTTGCTTTGACAGAGTTCTGCAGATCTATCTAAGCCTTCCAAACGCAGGATAAACGGTCGACTAAGAAAAATGCTACCAGAATGGGGGAGGGTGGGAGGTTTAGTCCCGCAGCTCGTTTTGTCCAGCCTTTCAACCACGGGAAGACTGGTCACAAAAGGATCCATATTCCCCTTCTGCCCCGGCGAAGGAACGTCTTTTGGCCAAATGCTTTTCTCTTGAATCACCGTTGGCAACACGCATTTCCATAGACTTGTAAGTTCAACACGAGGGACCACCCTGTCAAGGTTGACCCCGCGCAGGAAGGAACGCTCTTGAAGGTAGCCGTTCGGGGTAACTAGGGAAGCTTGTGGAAACGCTCGCACGAACTCAGCAGAAGGAGATCTCCTTTTAGGGCACCGTGTCGCATTCCAGGTGGAGGAAGGTTTCCGTATGGCTCGCCCTTTGACCCCGTTTGACCCCTTGCGAAGCCAAAGAGGCATGCAAGAACACACAGCAAGGGCGCGCATTCCCAGCGGTATGCTTCGCTTGCCTGGCTTTACAGGCTCAGGGCAAGCCGAGCGGATCTATCGAATCACTTGAGTGATGCACCTGGGGCATAGTGTGCCCTCCCGCCATCGTACTTTTCTGAGCGGATATCACACGCGGAAATGTAGGTACACGATGACAGCTTTCTAGAACTTGCCGAGCACAACTTGCAACTTGACGTGCCATACCAGATCTGCTGCTTTCCAAAGTGGGTCGCTTTTGGGTTGCCTCCCACAGCCCTGGCCTTGGGAATGCATTGCGTATCTGTAGGCGGCAAGGGGTGTTGGGGTGCACGTACTGGAGCAGCTCATTTATGACCGTAAGGATGGCTAAAGCTGCCTCACCTTCTGCCTCCAACAATAGCATGTTCAAGGTCCCAACCGTGCCACGCACGTGAAGCGGCCCTACATCAGCACAGCATGTCACAACCGGACCCGGCCGAGGTGCGAAGGTGGCAGTGCAGTTGGTGCGGAAGTTGTAGCCCTCCTGTCAAGGCGCTAGGGGTTGACAACCAAACTTAAAACAACTACACTTGGTTCAGAGTAGACGGCACAATTCCCCCATTTGGATTATCCCCTTTATGTTACCAATTTTCTGATCTAGTTTCACCCTCGAACCGGCAAATGTTTACACTCTCAAAAGCCAGATACAAGGGATCCTCAACTGGTGAGCTCGTCCTACCTCCAGACAGAAGCAATGTCCATCCTCTTCTGGCCTTTGGGGACCCAGCAATGGGACCGCACCAACATGGAAGTGCCCTTTCGGCCCCTTTTGGAGGAGATAATATGATCTGGGAAAGGGGGCCGACCGTGCACCAAGCTATGTTAGAAGGGCACCTCAAAGGGATAGGTATCACGAAAAAATGCTGCCTAGCAGTCACCATCCAAAAGGGGTCCCCACTTCAACGCACCTGTGGTGATAAATATGTTCATCTAAAAACGAAATGGCAAAAGTAAAAACTTGCCATCAATCAGACCCGATCTGATGTACCTTCCCTACATGGCGTTGGCTCCTAGGTTTGCAGCGTGCAAGCAGGATCCAGGGAAGGAGCAGCCACTATTACCTAGGCCCCAAGGCTGCAAACAAAACCCAGCCCCGAATCCTCTGCATAGGGCGTGTAAAAGCCGTAGTCCGCATGCACGCCACTCCGCACGTAGCCATCTGCAAAGCAACGGCCGATCAACAATTTTTGCCGGTTCAAACATTGTCAAACCACAAACAGGGGTTGGCCTTTGGTGGGATGATTGCTTACCTGCCAAAAGCAGCAGCCTCAATCCAAGGAGGCACACCCTCGACTCAAACCCATGCTGCATTCATCTGCATTTACATGGTAGTCTTGCCAACCCCTTGTAGTTAGCAAGCAACGTTGTTTCAGCTTTCTCGAACCAAAGAAACGGCCCCTAGAGCCTTTTTGGACGATGCGCCAAAACTGGCGACCCTTTGGGGGAAGCCGATCTGGAAGGGTCCAACTGGTCTTGACACACAGCCAACCTCACATGGCTCGGCTAGAGGATTGGAAGATGCAACGTGAACTCTGTGAAACCTCGAGAATTGGGTAGATTGCTTAAGTTGGCACGATGGGTTGTGGAAACTGCAACTTCTACGATATCACTGGAAGGCCTCCCAACAACTGATTTATGGGGCCACCCCTTTCTCATTTTGCAGGCTCTCACAGCAATTCACTTAATGGGATCCCCCGATCAATAAATTGATTCCCACTAAACACAGGGTCTTCCCTATGAATGACCTGGGGGTCCATTCCAACCTCCGCTTTCATTCTCTTATTTGCACCATCAGGTTTGGATTTGCAAAAACACCCATTTCACAAAAAAAGGACGTAAACTAGGTCCTCCAGAGAGGTTCGAATCCCTTTTGCCCTTTTGTCCGTTTTAGCAGACCCCTCCCCCAAACAAAAATTCGAAACGGCAAAAGGTCCATGGCGCGGGGGACCTTTTTGGCTCTCCGAGGCTCACCCGGAGGGTCCCGTCCTGGCAGGGCATCTTCCAGGCGCTTCTCCTCCGCGACGGCCGAGGCCACCAGCTCGTGGGCATCCTGAGGATGGCCTCCACTTGGCTTACCCCCACCCCACCCCCCTCCCGGTATTTCCCCCAAATCAAGATACAACAATACAAGCTTCATCCATAAAGAGACACACACACACACACATGGTTCAAGGGAGTCATATGATATGAGTCTTGGATTGATTTCGTCCAACATGGTTTGATTCTGGCCCATGGTTGGCGAACCTTCAAACGTGAAAATAGTTGGACATAATTCCCAGCAAGGGTTGCTCACTTGATCTGGAAAACACACCCAACACTCGTCCCTTCTAGCTCTTGTAGGGGGTGCCCTTAGCTTTCACGACGTTGCGTTGCACCCTCGTTTCCCTTGGGCAAGATTTCCCTTTCACCGCGGCCAAGGTGGTCGACACGCTTGCCGAGCAAACATTTGGTCTGAGTTGTTTGAGGCTCGGCACCCTTTTGTTTTGGTCTAAAGGGAAACCACAAAAGATGAACAACCAAAAAGGGCTCTCTCAAAACCGAGAAAACCAAAACAAACCCCACAATCTGACTTGCGAATCATTTTCAAAACCAAAGTCCGGGGAACAGTGTGGGATGCGAATCAGAAAAAGATAATCACTGTGCCAGGCGTCCCGCTACGTATGCGTCTATAGTGTATTGGCAAAAAAAACGCCCCTTGCAGCCTCCCCCCCTCAGCAAAAAAAAGTAAAACAATCACGAAAAGAAATGTTCATGTCCGGGGAACACTGCATAGCGGAGCTACTTCGCTAAACCAACGCCCAGAATACTGCCGTACTCTTTCTCGATGCACTCTTTGAGTTGGTGAAATCACTGCTGAGGCATCCAGACGGCCCTCTGTCCTGTCCGTAGAGGCGGGAGTCTGCCTGGCGCTTTTTGAGTTGGCTCAGTTGATGCGGGGAGTTCCTCAAAAGGATGACCCCCTGTATTTTTCTGCTTGTATTTACAACGAAACCAACTGGGACCGCCCACCTGAAGGGGTCCCTGCTTTTGAGAACACCCATTTGACTGGCCGGTGAAATCCAACTCCAGCCCAAAAAGTCGGATCCATGAAGTGAGCTGCTCAATTGCGGGGGCATCGGCGCCGAAGCTCGCCTTGGCTTGTCATCTCCTTTGTTTCCTTTGGGCTGCAAAGGAATCTCGAAAAGGAGTGTTGCGCCCTATTGCCCCTTGGGCCTCCTTTTAACTCCCTTAAGCAAAACACGCACTCCCGGCTTGAGCCATTTGAACCCAGAGGGGGTTGCCCAAACCTCGGTTTGGAACCCACGCCAAGCTCCGTTTTGAACGCTTTGAGTTTGGGCATCTTGACATTCCAAAAAAACAGAACAAACCCCTACAGTACATGTCTTCTTTCTTCAGTGTCATCCCCCCATCTCCGCCATCTCCGAAAAGCGGAAGATGGAGGGGAAAACGCCCCATTAAACCCCCCCCCACCCCCAAACCCCCGAAAACTTCCCCACGGGCCTTGCCGTCGCAGCGGCCCCAGAGGCCCAGCACCACCAGCGCGTGGTCGTCCCCGCTGCGCGCCGCGTTCCGCAGAAACGCCCGCGCCAGGGCGCCGGAGGAGCTCTCGTCCTTCTCGCCCGAAGCAGCGTCCGCCTCCTGCGAAACAAATTTGGCCGCTCTTGTTCTTCGAGGTACCAGGTGACCCCCGTCTTTTGGAGCTGTTAGAAGGGAAGCCCAAAGGAAAACACCGCCATATTTTCTTGGGGGTCCCCCCGCACATTTCCCCACAGCTTGAAGGTGGAAGATCGAAGCAAGCGGCCAAAAGGGCCTTTCTTTGCGGATGTCAAGATACATCGGCGTCCTGTGCGGAGACGGCTGGGAAGTTGAAGACCACCAGGCGGTACCCTGAGCAGTCCACCTGGCTCAGGAGCCATCCCATATCCTCCCTTCCAACATGGAAGCCACGTAAAACGAATATCAAGTGATTCTGGTCCATATAGACCTACCCTAACAACATGACATAGTTGTGGCGACATAGTCCCAACACGGAAGCTTTGAGGGAGCTCATCTTGCCTTGGACACTTCCACGTGAGCCCGAGGGGGCTTCCACCAACAAGTATGGCTTGGTGCACAGAAGGCTGTTTTCATTTTTGGAAGTGGGCCTGCGCACCCATGGAAAGTCCAACACCCGGTTGCTGGGCGTGAAACAAATCATGGCTGTTGCTTCCTAGACTCTGTCTGATTCTTCCAGACCGCACCTAGGGCTGGCCTGACGTGCCGTAGTCCTGGAAGGGTTCCACTTCCTGACCTTTTGGAGATTGGCCACGAGGTACTGCTTGCCACCAAAACGGCTTTCCCAAAGTCCAGGCACTCAGGAAGTGAGCGAAAGAAGGCCGTGACACAATCCGCCAGTGGATGGACGTCCACCCTGTTTTTGGTGGTTGGTTCCAAATCCCTTCGACCTCCCGCCCAATCGGCCTCGCGCGCATCCACTTCGAAGCGGACGCTGTGGCCACATGCGCGCAGGCTTTCCAGCACCACGCCGTGCTCAGGGAACCTCTCCCGCCAGATGTCTTCCTTCATCCTCACCGAATCCCCGGTCTTTGGGGCGGTCTGCTTTTGAGGCTCGGTACCCGCTACCCCGCTACCTTGGTTGCAAACGAAAAAACCCGCACGGAGCCCCCATCACCTTGCCATAGGCCCAAACCAAAGTGGGTAGGCTTAGTGAACCGGGATTCAGATGGCACTGAAGTGTTGCTCGCCATCTACACCCGTGTGGTTGTTCGAACAAAAAATGAATCAGTCCTTATGGTTGGCTTCCTTTTGGTTGACTTATTTAAATGACCAAGCGGGGGGTTATTCTGGGCATTGTAGAAACAGCCCGCCTGCAAGCGATTCGTTTGTCCCTTGCGAACAGTTGGGGAACTTTAAAGGTCGAAAAGTCGAACAGTCTAAGATGGTCTAAGGGTATGGCTGGGACCCGCGAAACAAATTGACTTGAACCCCCTTCTTGTCGACCACCCTAACTACAAACAGGGGGGGGGAGGGGCGGGGGCGGTTGTTGATCAGTGGTCGGAATTGGGAAAGCAGCAATGCCATATCCCGCCTGCAAATCAACATGATCCCTCAAGTTCCACGTTAATCTGCAGGGCGCGTCAACCCTTCCTGCAATGCTGAATTAGAATTCCCATCCCCACAACGACTTTGTCACTTCAGGGGCCTTCCTTGGCCCAAGGAAGTTTAGAAGGAATGTCTTCCTCTAGGAAGATTGAGCCGTTCTTCCTGTGAGGATTGTCGCACGTTGTGCCTGCAAAGCGTCAACAAGAAAGTGGGCCATTGGATGTCCATGCGCTGCAAATTCTGCAGTAACTCCGACACTGCAATAAAATATCCCCAAATACGGGGGCTACATCATGGGTTCCCCCCGGACCCCGGGCTCGTTACAAGTGACACTGTGGTGGCGACCAGGTTGGCATTGGAGTGCCGCACCGCCGCCGCGGCGGCGAAGGAGAAGTCGCCTGGCGGGTTGGGCATTGGGACCTTAGACCCCCCGGCCACGCGCAAAATGAGTACACGGTTTTCTTTTGGAGGGTGGGGGGTTGGTATGTTGCTTGGTTTGTTGCTTCTTGGGTTGGCATTGCTTGTTTTCAGCGCAGCTTTCAACATATCCCAAGCCTTCCCCAAGTAAGAGATGCTTGCCGTGCATTTGTTTCACCTTCGAGCCCCACGCTTTTCTCAGTTGGGGGTCTGGGTAGTTATTTCACGCCTTTCTTACCATGAATTGTGTGTCAAGATATGGAACCCCCCCATCAAAAAAGAGATGTGCGACTAAACACACCTCCCACACACTACTAACCAAACCAACAAAGACAAACCGACACACCCACACACCCAATAAGACAAGCTCAAAACCAGGAAGAACAAACCAACCCTGATCAACAAACCCAAACAAGGTGTTTACGTCTCCACCGACACCCACAGAGCACTTTCACCCTCCCTATCTTTCCCTTTTAAGCATCACCCTCTTCAGGCAGCTCACTTTAAAGGGGCCCCTAAAAGGTGACGCTTTTTGTTTTTCAAACGGACAGACGTTTCGAACCCCCATGTCCAGCCTTCCCCCAGCAGCAGCGCTTGCGCCCAGTGCTGCTCGGTGAGCTCCGCCGCGAAGCCCTGGGCACTCTTCCCCGGCAGGGCCTCGCGCAGTGGGGCGGGGGTTGAAACCAGGCCCTGGGGCCTGGAAGGAACAACGCAAAGGCTGTGTAGCCAATATACTTGCGGCAGAAACCCAAAGGAAACGCACAAAGGTTTGGGTCAACAGTTTGGTGGTTGAGCAAGGTGTGTTGCAACAACCTTGCTTTGGATGCGCCTTGTTGACGGTGTCGCGAACCCCACGGTCTCAATTGGGCCAAATGGAATCCCGGCCTCCGGCGCGGGGCCGGCCACCGACAGCTGCCGCACCTGCGGGCGACCCCCGATGGCGCCCAGCCTGGCGAGCGAGCCGCAAAAACCGACGCGCGGCACGTCCCGTCACAACGAACCAGAAAGCAGCTGAACAAATAAAATGAACCTGACATGGATCTGAGGGATCTCATTTTAAAGGTTCCTCCTGAGAGTTTCTGAAAGTGGGATTCGGAACCCTTTTGGTTGGTATTTGAAGGGAAATCAAAAGAACACCAGCAATGCTGCGGTGACCGATGCCTATCTTCAGAAACAGTATCCAGGGAAGCCTCCTCAAGCAAAGAGAAAAATGGACCTGAACCCTGAGCAACAGAATCTAGGGTGATTAACGACCAGATCCCTCTGAGAATAAGTACCCTAGGACCTGCGGATCTAGTGGTTCCCCACGCTTCAACTTCAACCTTTCAAGGAAGGGATGGTGTCCCCGTGTATTGTGGCTTCCTGGTTGAAATCCCCCTTGTTCGATGCTGCTCGACTTCAAAAGTCTCGGTGTGGGGGAATGCGATGATAAGCAACCAAATGGCCCCTTGACAAGACGTTTGGTCAGTGGAGAACATGTGGGGGCTTCTTGACATGGGTAACCCGCTTTTGGGGAAAGCAACAAGATCCCACCGCCACACGAGGTCCCTCCGGGTGAAGCAGGCAAAATGTCGGTCCCCGAAATGGGCAGTTCTCGGGATTGTGCGGTGGTCAAGAGTGGGACTTCAAACAACGGCTGGCTGGGTGTTTCCACCCTGAAGAAAACAACCAATACTCCCACAAGGCGGACCTTCAAGAAAAACACACAAGCACTCTTCCATGTGCTGCCATGTTGATCACTTTCAGGTTGCAACCATGGCAGCCTGAACCGAACAAAATCCCCGCCCCCTTTGCCATGGGGCAAAAGGCCATCCTTTCCGTGGGTACAGTTGAATTTGAAAAGGCTTCCTCTGGGAACAAGCAACCGCAAGGCCTTTCAACACCCAAACTCTCAAAGATTTATGGCCGTCTAACATTCCAAACCAACTCCAAAACCAAAACCCGTTCTTCACCATAAGTGGCCAGAGCCAAAATAAAACCTAGCCAGCCGCACGGCGCCTAATCCGGAAGACCACGGGCTGGCCCAGGGAGCACTGGCGCAGGTGCTCCAAATCTGCGTGCACATCACTGCCGAAGCAGTCCATGGTCTCCTGCAGCTGGTTTTTAACTGGATTGCCGCGCCCTTTTGAGGCGCGGTGGCAAGAGGAAAAACGTTGTCTTTTGGGATCCTCGTAGTTTGACACGGTACAACACGTCCCCTAACGTCCCAACTAGATTTCCAAGATTTCTTGGATTCGAATAGGGGCCTGGGAAAAATGAAAAGCTACCCGTTCCGTTTGGTTTCATTTTGGGACACATTAGATTATGGCCTAGTTCGGGCGCAGAACACCACGCTGACCAAGGAAACGCGCCTTACACCAGAGTGAAAGTAGCTGGCACAAGTCCCAGATCTGGGCAAAGAGGATGACTAAACCAAAATGTGGGAAATGAATTCGCACTCTCCTTTCAACCAACTGTAAGGCAGGGTTGGCGTTGGGACCAAGTTCAACCCCGATCCTTTTTTCTGTCTTGTTGTTTATTTGTATAGTTTTTTTTTGGGGGAGGGAGTGGCACTTACACCTGACAGCATGTCCATTGTCTAACTTGCTCCGGAAGGTTTGGAGCGCCAAAGGACGTTTAGAAGGAAATGTCCATGGTACCGGACCATTTGAGCTTTTCTGCGTGTATTTACGTATCCGCGTGCGTTCGTATGTATGTACATGCACGCATGTATGTACGTATGTACGCACATACGCGCGTCACGTACGTGCGTATGTAGCGTAAGAATGTTCCTTCGTTGTATGCATGCATGCATGCATGCATGCATGCCTGCATGAATGCAATGTGGACACATATGTATCTATGTATGTGTGTCTGTCTACGAGTACGTGTGTGTGTGTGCATGTATGTGCATACGCCGACTTGCCACGAACATGTTGCTGGAGCTTTAAGCTTTAGCCGACTTGCCACGAACATCTTGCTGCAATTCTAAATCTTAACCGACTTGCCACGAACATCTTGCTGTAATTTTAAGCTTTCAGCCGCCTTGCCACGAACATTTTGCTGCAATTTAATGCTTTAGCCGACTTGCCACAAACATCTTGCTGCGATTCTAAGCTTCGTCGACTCGCCACGAAAATCTTGCTGCAATTCTAAAGTTTTTGTTGACTTACCACGAAAATCTTGCTGCAATTTTAAGCTTTTGTCGGCTTGGCACGAAAATCTTGCAATTTTAAGCTTTTGTCGACTTGTCACGAACACCGGCTGGCTAGACTGACGGCGACATCTTCGCACGAGATGAGACGAGCTGCTGCCAGCAACTTTGGCATACTGAATGCTGTACGGCTGGTCATCTTCGTGCCGTCGTCTGCCCATCCTCCCAAATATCACCTGGTCTTTGTGAGCTTCCAGAGCCAATGCACATTGACCAGACGTGCAAACCAATCGCACAAGCACAGCCCTGCTCCGATTCGCCCGCGTGTGCTTATGCAAGCGTTTGCAGCAAGAACTTCCAGAGTAACCCGGGCCATCAGGCATGTTGGCATCTCGCAAATGACATGGCAAACGTCGGGACTTGTCACGCCGCCGGCTGCCTGCCTTAAGGCCCCCGTCAGCATTGAGCAACCCAGGGCGACGCGCCAAGCGTGACATCGCATTCTGGTGGACGTTCCTTGGCAAACAACCCATTTGGGGATGAAGCTGCTCCAGTCAAACATAGAAGCTGGCTCAAAGAATGCAGCGTGATTGGCGTTCCCTAGCTTGTTTGTTCACTGACGGGGGCGATTGCTTGGGGCGGCACTGATGGCCACGAAAAGTGCCTTACAAACAGACCTCCCGAGGTCAACAAAGCATCTTTTCTTGGCAGGCCATTGAATTGGCAAGAGACACGGACCGGGCTTTGTTGCGGCCAGGCGGCCAGAGTCAAGTTTGTGTATATGCAATCAAGTGTCCGATGTTTGGGAGTTCTTTGGGCGGCGGCGCTGTGTGTTCTTTTCATGCGCGTGTGGCGATGGAGAGGGCGCCGATTTTGTAAATGCGGGCTTGGATCCCAGGGGCGTGTCGCTGCCAGGTGACTGTCTTGTGCCACTCCACGCCACCTCCGGAAAGCTGCGCGTGCCCATGCTCCGTGTCAAAGCGAACAAAGCTGGCCTCGCAAATCAAGGCCACGTCTTTTGGTTAGCACAGACGTCCCCCCCCCTGAAACCCCAGCTCTGTGCTCAGCCGCCTGGCGGTCAAGGGCGTGGGCCTTGGTGAGAGCTTGTCATAGCAAGCCAAAGCTCCTAGCGAAAGGTTGTCGAGCTGCTCCCACACACTCACCAGGCGGCGAAACCTTGACAAGAAGCTTGTTGCGCGCGGCACCCTGAGAACGCCCAACACAAACGCTCAAGGTCCTTTGAAAGCTTTCAAGAACGCTTGCTCTGACAAATGGGTTGTACGGAAGCTGACGGTGGTCTGCTGGACCTTCCTCCAACAGCTCTGGCGAGATGAGACCACGCTGAAGCGTCGAACCCTGATGGGCGCACGCCTTCAGTGGGGACGGCTCGCGTGACAAAGTTCCCCCTCTCCCCGTTCTGCGCCACATAAGCTAAAGCTCAAAACGCAGCGCATACATAATTTCACACATACATGCAAAAACGCATACATACAGGCACATACACACACACACATGCATCTGCAAATCTACTACAATTCCAGAAGCTGCAGTAGGGATCCCCAGGCAAAGGATCTTTATCATGGTGAGCTCGTTATGCCCCAGGTGAGCTTGCTATACAGTAGACAAATGCATGCAGACATGCGTGCATGCATACGTACCCACCCACCCACCCACCCACCCACCCACCCACCCACCCACCCACCCACCCACCCACCCACCCACCCACCCACCCACCACACACACACACACACACACACACCCACACCCACACCCACACCCACACCCACACCCACACCCACACCCACACCCACACCCACACCCACACCCACACCCACACCCACACCCACACCCACACCCACACCCACACCCACACCCACACCCACACCCACCCACACCACACCCACCCACCCACCCACACCACACCCACCCCACCCACACCCACACCACACCCACACACCCACACACCCACACACCCCCCCACCCACACCCACCCACACCCACCCACCCACCCCACCCCACACCCACCCCACCCACCCACCCACCACACCCACCCACCCACACCCACCCACCCACCCACCCACCCACCCACCCACCCACCCACCCACCCACCCACCCACCCACCCACCCACCCACCCCACCCACCCACCCACCCACCCACCCACCCACCCACACACCTACCTACCTACCTACCTACCTACCTACCTACCTACCTACCTACCTACCTACCTACCAATCTAACTTAACCGAACCGAACCTACCTCCCTACCTCGTGCATGCATACATACATTCCACGACGTGGTTTTCCCATATCCCCCCCATATTTCCTTCACCCAACAAGTGCTTTCCCCTGTTCTCCCCCATATTGTGTGCTTCGGGACCAAGATCGACCAGTGTGGTCATGTTCAGTTTCATTTAGACCCCTTGTTCCTCAAAAAAAATGATGGGGCTGAGTAAGCTGGCAGCTCTGATCTCTGATCCTGTGTCAGCTTTGCCCTGTACAACATGCACGTTGGCTATCAAAGCCAAGCGCGCGAAACTTGTTGCGCACCTCCCACCTGAAATATGGGGACATTTTTGGATAGGTTAAAAGGGACACCAACAGCACACCCTGGCCATGTTGAGGGTTGCATATCCTATTTTACGATGCTCCCAATATGAGAAGGCCCCGATTCAGAAGGGGGAGAAGCCGTTGGAATCGATTCGATTCGAGCCAGGCCTGGCACTCGATGAAGCCGTAGCCCTTCTCCTCGGACATGTACTTCACTGTGCCGTGGAAGGCCTCATCCTGGCATCGGCTTCCGCGCCACAAACTGATAATGAATTTTGAAGACTCGTTGAGACTCGTTGGTATTTAGGAGTTAGTAGGTGACACTTCGAAAGCTTCCAAGGCTAAGGGGTCTTGCCCATGCGTTTTTGTTTTGTTTTGCGGCCCTCCGCGGTTTGTTCAAAGGGACGGCAAGGGGAGAGCTGTTGCGCACGAGAAAAGGCGGCACACAGGGTGCACCAGAAATTTGGGGTCGCACCAGTAGTTCAGCTGGTCCACGGAAACCAGAATCTTTGGCAGGATTTGACCCTTAGTCTCATCCATTCGAGAACCCCCCTAAATCTGTGATACCACTGTGGGATTCCGTGCCAATGACGGGGGTTCATGTGTGTGTGTGTGTCAGAATAGGGTCCTGGAAAGGGTACCCTCCGAAAACCGAGTCGCACAAATTTGTTATCCACAGCAATCCCGCCTCGGCAGCGCCTCGCTCCAGCGGGTAGACATGCCTTGCGTTGGGCTGCTTGGCGTCGTTGAGGCAGATGCTGAAGCTTACCTCACTACCAAGACTCAGCTTACCCCGAATTGGCGGCTTGGATTTGTGGTCTTGAGTTCGGGGATGGTTTCCCATTTGTCCCCTACAAGCACCAGGGATGTGAACCTCCCAAACCACCAACTGAGGTTAACCTCATGGGGCCTCAAGCCATCTCGGATTCTCGCTTTGGAAGCACGATGACGCTCACCCAAGACACTGCACTCAGGTTAATTGAGGGCATGTTACAAGGCAACAAGCTGCAAAGCATCTGCGGCGAAAAATCACACAACAACCTGAATCATGCTTGAATCAGTAAGTTGTCCCGAACTCACAGTTGGAAATCATGGGGATTCACGTGAACACATGCAGCTTATGACATAGAAGCGACTTTTCGCGGGCGTATTCACAACACGCTGTTCCAAGCACTTGGCACATCACGGGGGCCACCTCACTTAACAGGCAAGACCCTGCACACCGATAAAAAGGCACAAGCAAACACGCAAAGACACACACACACACAAACAAAGAAATACAAAAGACGCAACATTATCACCAAAACAACCAGCATCATGCGATACACATACATAACCAACCGAACAAACACCAAACAAACCAAACCAACACAGACACAAGCACAAACACAAGCAAAGAAACAAGCAACACAAAAAAGACAACAAACACACAACCTAACACAGACACACAAACAAAGAAGCACAACACAAACAAGCAATCAAGCAATCAAGCAATCAAGCAATCAAGCAATCAAGCAATCAAGCAATCAAGTAAGCAAACCAACAAAACAACAAACCAACAAGCCAACAAACCAACACACCAACACACCAACAAACCAGCAAAGAAGCGCGAGAGAGAAAATAACACGACGCAGGCGTCGAGGTTGACGCCGAGTCGCCGGAAGGCCGCTAGTGGCGCTGCCTCCTGGCAAGGACCGACCCTGCGTCGTTGCTCGCGGGAGCTGGAAATCAAAGGCTAGCCCTTTGGATGGCCACAAGTGAACCAAAACCACACAACAGAAAGTCGAGCCGCCTTGGGCAGGTGAGCCTTTGTAGCCTCTCCCAATGCCAAACCTAGGATGATGGAATTGTTCTATGCCAAGACCAAAAGTTGCCTTCCTGCGGTGACCGTAGTTTGTTTAGAAGCCGCAACTCCCCAACGACCAAAAATCAAGCCCGGCAAAGCCCAGAACCTGAGATGTCTCTCCTTTTGTATGAAGTCCCACTTGAGCCAAGTGGCTCACTCAACGCCATTTGCTGCACAAATATGGGGAAGAACAGCTGAACAGTAGGGTCCCAGGGTCATAATTTCACAATGTCAATGGCTATCAATTGGCACATTCAAAATAAATCGTTAACTTTTCCCAGTCAGATTGTACAGTTGTGTGCAAAGAGGCCGTGTACAAAGAACCTCCCTGCGCAAAACCAGACCCAGCCCCGCCTCGCCGGAATGCGGAACCCAGCACCGCCTTGCTTACGTACCTCGGATCGCTGGTGGGAGGTTTGGGCAAGGAGAGGGCCCGCAAAATCGGAGCCTTGTTGCTGGTTCGTAGGGAAAGCTTCATTTTCCATCAGGTAAACGACATTTTTGCTGCTGGTAAGTAAGATAAGTTGTATTTTCCAAGAGGTGAAAGATGATTTTGTAGCTGGTTGATAAGGGAAGCATCATTTTCCAAAAGGCCCAAGGATGTAGAAGCATGACGAAGACAGGAACTGGTGCGTTTTGGACGAATCCGTGCTTCGGCAACCGGGATTTGCAGCAGTGCTTAAAGAGTGCTGCCGTGGACGGGAAGGCAATCAAGCCACACAATGATTGTACTCCAAGGGAGCCTGGCAACAACACGAAGCAACACAAAACACAGGAAATAACACAAAGCAAAGCGTTAACAAAACACAACAAATAAGCACAGCACAACACGACGGGTCGAGCGCTAACTCGGGGTTTGTGTTTTTCAGTTTGTCTTGCTTTATCGTCCGGTAATCAAGTAACATATTCTAACAAAAAAAACACTCGTTTTGCACCAGCGCTGTAACAAATCCCTGGTTCACATCGCCCGCATCGTGTAGGCGGGTGTCAGCTTGGGTGGCTTGGCTGCGCTTTAGGGTAGGTTGAGTGGATTGGAATGTCCTCTTTAAGCTGGCTTCAGGGTGGGTGTAGGGTGGGTTTAGATTTGGTTTGAAGGATGGTGTAGGGTGGTGGGTGTTGCAGTTTAAGTTGAGACTTGGTTTAGGGCGGTTTAAAATATGTTGAAGCCACAAGAAGTCCCGAACACCGCAGCAAGCTGAAAGGTGGGTTTAGGTTGGGTTTTTGAACAACGGCCCTACAAAGAAATTGGGGGGGGGAGTTGGGGTGGGCAGAGCCGCCCCCCACCGGCGCCCATCTGCGCGACCAAGAAGCCGCCAAAGGTCGCAAAGACTCGCAACACAAACGCCAAAAAGCCAGCCCGGAGAAAAGCAAAACACAAACGGGGGCCAAAAAGGACATTTTGAAACATGCGCCCGACCACAAGCCCAGACAACACGACTAACGTCAGTCAAAGCAAGACAACACACACACACACACACACTCACAACAAACCACATCAACTCCAAACAAAACAAAACATAGGGAGGTGGGGCTGCAGCAAACTGGGTCCGCATCCATACCATGCCCCTTTACTTCGCCCTGCGGCCAAGCGGCACATCGCGGCCGTACGCCGCCACAGTTTCTGGGCAGGAGATGAAGCTGTAGTCCCCACCTGCTCTCTTACGCTTTTATTTTTTTGAGCTGACCCGTCTAACCCCAAGCAAAGGGTCTCAAATGACCATAGCACTGTAGGTGTGGATTGTCTTCTTGAGGGTATCCTGTTCAGGTTGGCTTGAAAGCGAAATCAAATGGAACACTCCTTTTGGGGTTCTGCTGGGCATTGTGGAAAAAGGGGGCCACACACCCCTTTGCTTGGAAATGCCCCATTGCCGTTTCCTGGCCTTGATTGGCTGTCCACCAGCCTGTCGTTGCGGTGTTTGGATCGTTGGAAGGGATATGGTAATTTTGCCCGAAGAGTAAACATGCAACATGTCACACCGCCATGTTCTGTGATACCAAAGAAACTCCCTTGAGAAACTGAGTAAAACTGCCAAAAGTAGTCACAGCGCCTCGCTTTTTCTTCTCACGGAAACGGCCATTCCCCCCAGCCAACAGTGTGGGCCCCCGCTTCTCGCCTGGGTCTAGAGGGAATCTTAAAGAAGCCCGGGAACTGCAAGAGTCTAGTCAATGCTTGGGGGAAACTCTTGCGTTCAGGCCAAAAGATTCCAGGTCACACCGAGCTGTGGCACGCCACCATTTCCCAAACAGCACCAGGTAAGCTTGCTTCCTGAGTGGAGTCAGAAAAAGCCAACACTTCTTTCGCTTGCCACTTCGCCCAAACCCCAAGCAAATCCGGGGAAGTGAGGGTACAAAGACACCATGAGTTCTGGAAAGTTTCTCTTGGGGCAAGCCAACAACTAACAATTGAGCACCCAGCCCTTTCAAACGGCCGCGAAACTGTTGTACAAACCTGAGCCAAACCGACCTGGATGAATTGTGGGGTTTCAAACTTAACGTTTTCTTGTGGTGCAACTTCAACCCAGCCGCTCATCCAGCGTTAGAGGCCCGAAACAAGCACCAAAACAAGACTTCACCCATATGATCATGCAATCGCTTCTTGAAAGCTCTTTGTTCTTACGTTTACCCGTTTATAGTACTTGGGCGGTATCCTTGGGAAATCTGAACGTTCAACTCTGGTTTCCCCTGAAGAGGTATAGTAACCCAGTCATCTTTACGACCACCCTGTGTTTGTTCTTCGCAACCGCGCCTATGGACTTCAGCACGCCTTTGAAGCGCCGCGCCGTGTCGCAGAAGCTGCAGCTCAGCAAAGCTTCGCCCGCGTTCTCGGAGTCGCAGCCTTTGCAAAGCCTGGGCTGAGCCGACTCAGCTACCCCCGGAGCTCAAAAAGGCAGGAAAAGTGAGGCCAGCTGGGCACCTGTTCCATGTCTCTTTGGGTACTGGACGTTCCCTTCGACTGCTTTTGGTGTGGTGCACCGTGCCCCTTGCGGCCAGGCACCACTTCACCTGTTCCTTGACGGGCTCTGGCTCCTTGCCAGTCGAGGGCGAGCCAGGAACCCGCGCGTTCAAAGGAAAAGAGCCATGGGCCTCTTCGGGTAAGGATTGCGCCCTTGGTGCGTTTCAAGAAGGGTTGTCCAAGCATCCACAACCACGGGGACATTTTTTGCACAAGGGAAGGCCTCAAACCAATTTCAGGGGACCCCAGGTGGCGCGGAAAGCCGAAGACGGAAGCACGAGCGCTTTCGGCTTTCGCCTGCGGCCGGGCCGTCTTGCAGCCCAGCGGGCCAAAGCCCCCGCACTTGTCGTTGCACGCCTGGCGACTCACTTGCGCAAAGCCAATCTTCCCATGTTCAGCTGTGGGTATTCCATTTTTTGGAAACGACCCAGCAGAAGCCCCTTTTTTGACCCTGAGTCCAGCGTTCAATCGCATCGATCTTTGACCCTTCCATATAGGTTGTTCAATTTCAGCCGTTTGCTCATCTAGACTCTTGGTTGACAACGGGAGGGGAGGCTTGCTTCTTGCGTTTGAGGGCCATGTACTTCTGGTTTTGACGCCAAGGGAAAAGCAGCTCCCGAAGATTTCCACTTCCTCCCCAAGAGGCGGTGGATTTGGCCTATGGGCAGTTCTTTGTGGCGGACTCATCCCTGCGGGTGCGGTACAGGGCAACCAACCGGGTGGTGATTGGCGTCACTTTTCTAAGGGGCAACAGACGGGTTCTGAACAGGGCCCAAGTGAACTCGCAATTCAAAGTGGGCTTGCCAACATGTTCCGTCGAAAACCATTTTTTCGACCTTCTCAGGAGAAGCACAAACCCTATGTTGGACTTGTTCCCCTTACGTGCCCCCCCCCCCCCGGTCCTGATTCCTCCATCCGCAGCCTCAGCCAAAGACGGGGAGCAACATGAAACCAGTCTGCCAACACACGTGTCTGCTTTTTCTTGGGTCACACCCTGCGCCACCAACAGTCCCCGTTGGAAGGCATGTTTTACGTGAGTAACCATCAACCACTTTGGGCGGTTGAGGGTACAACTCAAGACGCGTTTTCTGTGGGCACGTCCTTTGGGCGGCACCCCTTGGCTTCTGAAACCAGTGTCACGTATGTTCGACCAAACTGACCCGACGGGAAAAACGCGATTCTTGCGCACCACGTGTCAAAAAACCCGACTTTCAGGAACACATGATTTGTTGCGCACCCGGATCGCAAATAAACTAATTTGAGGACAAAGGCAGACTAGCGCACGCCGGCAAATGAGACCCAAAGGACCAGGACCACACAGGGAGCCAAAAGACCAAGGCACTAAGGGACGAGATCGAAATCATGTGTTCTTGATCGGCAAAATGTTTCCCCCCAAAAAAAACATGTGTTCGTTTGCATCCAGTTCCTTCCTGTATAATAGTGGTGTCTCGTGCAGTGGGGTCTCCGTGGTGTCGCGTCCGTCCAGGTGTTTTGGACACCGGGGCACAGCCGCGGCCCCATTGCCGCGGACACTTTCTGGGTAGTGCGCCGATGACTCCAGGATGCTTGAAAAAGCGACACAGCGATGCTCATCGAATGTGCCTGTCAGGCTGGCCTTAATACTCCCCACCAACCCCTGGTCCCTTGGCAGTTTTACAACCGCTATCAAAAGCTTCAATGGACACAGTGAATTTCAACGCCCTGCAGCTCGAGAGAAAACTGCTGGCGACCAAGGCGCTGCAAACCCAGGCTCCGCCGGAAGCAGCGCCCGCGGGCGCATCAATTGCAGCTTGGGGTGCATCAATTGCACCTTGGTCGAAGGGAGGCCCAGACTGGTGGAATCATGGCCCT
Organism: Effrenium voratum; assembly: GCA_963377175.1. Taxonomy (NCBI): domain Eukaryota; class Dinophyceae; order Suessiales; family Symbiodiniaceae; genus Effrenium; species Effrenium voratum. The sequence continues at coordinate 204,143 of CAUJNA010003827.1, forward strand.
GGGTCACGTTCACTTGTTGGGAAGGTAATTGGGACTTGTTGAGTTGCGAGAAGCTATTCACACTGTAACCACCAATCATTCAAACACAGAATGAGACGCTTCTCAACAACTTAGAGACGAATCGCGGAAGATTTGGCGGTTACGGGTGGGGGGGGAGTCCAAGACTGGAAATGGAGGGACTCCCAGTCCTCAGCCATGAGGAGCCCTGATGTTAGTTCAGTGCCTGGCGGCCCTGTTCCTTCTCCTCCTGCTCCAAAACCGCCGGTACCCATGGAGGAGGCGCCAACGGAGGCAACGGAGGCGCCAGCGCCGGCTCGGGGGTCTCCACCGGGCGCGCGAGGCCACAGCCCATGGTGCCATTGCCGCCGCAGCGGGTGTTCCTCGGATGCTTCCTTTTCTCTTCCGTTTGGAGCGTGGGTGGTGGTGTTGCTTCTCTTCTTCAAGTGTTTGGAAGGTGGGGAGGGATTTGGTTTGGCGCGGATTTTGAAATTGCTTTTCTTTGCTGTCTTTGGCCTTGGGGCCAGGCAGCTTTAGCTTGGGGCTTCCAAGGCCCGCAACTCTTCTTACCAATCTCAGGGTATGGTGACTGGACAAGGCAGCCTTACCCAGCAACAAATGTGTGCTTGAACATGTCTTCGACTGCCTTGGGTTCTGGGGGTGCACGGGCCGGTTCCGAGAAGGATTCGGGGGATGCACGCCCAAACGGGAAAAACATGTACTGTCTGGTAGGTGAGACCAGGTCACTGCAACTGGCAACTGGCTTTACCGCGGCAAAACCGAGGTAAGCAAACCATATTTCTCATTTACAGTGCATGTTCTAGACATCGCCAATTGCAGCACCAACCTGGCTCCCTTGGAATGGTGCAGGCATACGGCAAAAGCTAAAAGGACGGCCCTGAGAGTGTTCCCCAATTGGCCTTTACTTATCGGCAGATTTCAGCGACTTACAAACCTGAAGTCAAGAATACCCAAATCAGGGACCTTTCTCATCGGTGAGATCGTCGAACAGCCAAGAGTGAGTCAGAATTTCTCCATTCGGTCCACGGACAAAAGGGTGCCGAGAGTCGTGGGCCGGTTACGGAAGCCACAGCCGCAATACCACACATCAGGCTGTCCTGCGCGAAGTGACAGGAAATCCGCTGCTATTCCCATTTTGCAGTTGCTTCCTCTTTTTGGGGAAAGCAACAATTCCCAAGTTTAACTCTCCATTGGGCTACTAATCAAAAAAGGAATCCTGCCAAGCCATCTATACCTGGAGGTACCGGCAGACAGGACGCGCGACTTCTCGTCTCCCTGCCTGAGCAGTTGACCCCTTTTACGTCGTCTTTCCAGGCTATGCGATCATCAGGTTTCCCACCCAGGAAGTTGACCGTTTTGAGAGGGCAACCCCGTCAAACGGCAACGTGAAACCATGCCAGGTAGGTTCCTGAAAAACGCCGGCCAAAAAGAAACGTCCTCAGTTCGTCTCCTTGGGCAGTCTGAACAAAGGATTGGTCCTCCATGTCCAGTATCCATGTTGTTTCTTGTTGGAAACCACTATGTCGGGGACCAAAGTCGTTTCGCAACCCAGCAGGGGGATGATTGATCTTTGAGCGACAACCCTTGAATGGTCATGCAACTGAACATGGTTGATTCTTTTTTGGAACATTTGCTTTAAACAACTTCGAACTTCGTGCCTGCCACTGAAAAAATTCCCCCCTGCCCCCCAAGGCAAAAGTCCAAAAGTCCAGGAACTTAAGGAGTGAAGAGACATTCCAGCTCCGGGCTCCTTCTCGCTCCTCCCTCGGGGGCTCCAGCCCCGGCGGCGGCGGTGGCGTGAGCGTCGTCGCGAACGCGGCGCGGGCGTCCGGCGGCGCAGCCGGCGGCCCCGGCGGCGGCCGAGCCTGGCGGCAGCCAAGGCGCCCGGTGCCGCCGCAGACGGTGTTGTGGCTTCCTCGGTTGAAACGATCCGCCGCTTTGGACAGTGTTCAGCGCCCGGGTCCCGCACTCTGACAGGCCTTAGGCACAAAGGACAAGAATTGATCACCGGTGGAGCTTTTGGCTGTAGCATTCTGCCTGGCGATTTGCTCCTGAGCACACAAAAATCATTACGACAAACAATATGTTGCTCGAGGTGTCGCTCACACTATGCGTGTTGATTTTGGGCCTGTGATGAGCACTTCCCTTTGAAACCAGGGAAAATATCACAAGCACTTCACCTTCGCTGGCGGGTGCTGGGAAACTGTTGGGTTTGTATATGAGCAACCCTGTTTTTTCTTTTTCTTTTTTTTTTGGTGAAGACCAGCCATAGAAGCCCATCACCAAAAGGAAAAGGTAAGACCCCCTACCGCAAAACGATACCAAAGGATCCAAGGGATCCACACAAAAAGGGAGGAAAGGTAGCACCAGATCACAGCAAAGAGATGACAGTTGCTTACATGGGGGTTCACCCTGTGCAGAAGGAAAAAACGCCAACAACTGCACTTGTTCTTTTGTTTGGTTTTCAAGGCTAACCCAAAAGCATGCAAAAAAAAAAAAACACATTTATGGACTCCACTTGGCAGCTGTGGGAAAGAGCCGGCCACAGGACATTCTACATACAGGAAGTCAGCTTGCTTCTTGGTCTGGGTTCCCATGGGAAATTCGAGGGTGATTGCCCAGCTGAGTCTCGATTCCGGAACCCGCAGCTGCAATGCCACTCCGAGCCCTTGTCGCCGTAGCCTCGGCGGATTCCCGGGCGCTGATGGAACACTTCTGGATTTGGAATGAGTGCCATCTAAATCCATGAGAAATGCAATTCATGAGAATAATACTTGTAGATAGTGATTTGGTAGTCCAAATGCAATTCATGAGAACACCGGGCGCCTCATTTGTTTTGTCCCCAAAAGGTTGTTCGTGCTTTGCGGCAATCTTTGAACGGGGACTTGGAATCCCAGGAGACAAGCACCAATAGGCTTACATTTGCGTTTGTGCTCACGCGTGGTTGCTGCATTCGACGTCCTCCAATTCTGCATGGTTTTTAGACTATTGGCCATCTTCTTTTCAAAATTCCAGCCTGCTTGGACTTTGCGATGGGTTCCCTTTTCGGAAGCTATGTTGGCTTTCCGTTGTTGCGGGGTTCCCTTTTGGTTGTTCTTTGTGTCCGTTGTTTCTTTGCTTTGTTCTTGGTTGTGTGATTCCCTTCTTTGCCGGCCCCGGCCCCAGTAAGTAAGGCCGCTGTAAGGCCTCAGTAAGGTTTGTTGGGGGGGGGTAATCCTCAAGATCCATCCGCACCCACGTTGAGGCCTCCCTGAGAAAGGAAAGCAGCCAGCTATACCAAGCTCCGGGGTCCTCAACCTGTTGCATATCACTAACCACCAAGAGGAGGCTCATTTGAAACTATGAACACGGGGGTTGTCATTAAATAGAAGCCCTCAAAACACGTGGTTTCCCTGCGGCTTGCCCTTCAAGACAACACGGAAACAGGAACCAACCCCAACCAAAACCGGCCACACCCATTTTCCCACCGGGCTGCCGTTTCGAGCCGCGGCCGCTGTCGGGCGGGGGGCCTTGCAGCCTAACTGCCCGGTGCCTCCGCACACGGTATTTGACTCCCGGTTGCTGAAACCGCACTCGCACGCCCACATGGCTTGCGGATTTACGGCAAAAACCGCTGTCAAGCGATTCGAACCGCTCCCCAGTGGGCTTCACACACGCCCCAAAGAAGAAACCCCCTGGAAGACCAACATCGTGGTGATATGGTGCTTTTGTTGTCTTTCACCGGGCGGAAGTTTGTATTCGCTTGTGTGGTCTCAGAAATTTGGAACTGCAGGTGGCTTCCGTCCAAAAGGAGGCCCCCATCTCAGGACCTGCGCCTGACTCGCGGGCCCAAAATTCTCCGGAACGCGCAACGTGGAATCTTGCAGCCATAGTGCCAGTTCCGCTGGTGTGCAGAAAGCAGCCAAGCGTGGGATCATGAAAGATTCAGATGACTGGCTCTGGACAAAGCAGGCGCACTGGAAACTGGCCAGGTGACTTCTATACAAACCAAACGCCTGCGATTTGTTGACTACCCCTAAGCAGGCTTAAACCCAGAAATAGTGTTGGCTTCCCCCAAAAGGGGAATTCTTCTTTGAAAGCCTTCTTTGGGGCATCAGAAAACCTGGGGCAACCGAAAATAGAACCCTGGTCCCCAACGGGAAGGGAGGTTCCTTGGCGCAAAGGCGAACCCCTCATTCCCATAACCCTGTTCGCGAACTCCGTGCCCAACCTCAACTTTGTAGAAAACAAACTTTCTTTTTGCGGGGGATCAAGCCAAAACAAGGGGCCGGCTAAAACCTTTACACCTGCCCAGGTTTGGCACCTTTGTCGCGGATATCCCTCCCCTATTAGGTTGCGTACTTGTTCATTTCAAGCACCGGGTTCCGCTCTTGCTTAAGCTGAGGGCTTCTCTTGTGACAAACGCCTACCTCAACCAAACCTAAAACCCAAAACCCAAAGCCAACTCTAAATCCAGACCCCCCTCGAATTCTCTCAATCCAAGCCAACATGGGACGCCCTGAGTTCAAACCTCAAAACCTGGGCCGCCCTTTTCGGCCCACCAAAATCTGCGCCAACCGAAGCCGCAGCCGCGGGTTTGCCCCGTCGTCGCTCTAGGCGCGCCGGCGCGGCGGCTCGGCTTGGGCTCCTGGGACTTGGAGCTCGTGGGGGGCGCCGCGGCGAAGAGGAGGACCTCGCCGCTGTCGGGCGCCGCTTCTGACGTCGACGTGGTCATTTGACCGTTTTGGGAAGGATCCCATTTTGGCTTTTTGGTGGGGATTGGTGACTTCACCGCCCATTTTCGAACCTATTTTGGTGGGGATTGGGATGTTCACTGGGGCCACGGGCTTTGGGCCCAAGGCCATGTGGCTACTCCCTGGGGGGAGAGGGGGGGGTGAAAGCCACTTTCTACAATAGAGGACCCCAGAGCAGTCCAGGATCCTGAACTAGGAAGCACGCAGGTCCAACATGAATCAGCTTCCCGAAAAGTTAAGGGTTAAAGATCCAATGCAATGGCATTCAAGGTCCATAGCAAGGAGAGCCATGGGAATCATGAATGGCCATTCATTGGCAGTCATCATCGGGCTGCAACGGCTCCCGTTGTTGCGGCTCCACATCAGCGTTTGATTTTAGCCTCCCACTTGAGGTGACTGATGCAGAAGCAACTTAACCCATGATAAATGACCAACTAAGTAAATCAATGAGCAAATGCATATGATGTGCGTACAAATGTCTACACACGTGTATGTTGCATATCTATATGTTGTTGTTCTTTTAATGTATGTGTCTATTTACGTACTTGATATGTGCTGTTAGCACATGGGTGAATATATGTGTCAGTATGCACATATACCATGACAGCTTCCGACGCCCCACAAATGGCTGGTGTGGTGACCCAGGGGACGGTGCTTGTATATACAACTGCTATCGCCTTTTGCAAACCCATTTTCAACACCAAGGATTCTGTCCGACAAGCATCCGTTCCTGAACCGATGCAAGAATGGCAAGAAGCCAGTGGAAGCTACTGGCACTTACCCATGGCCAGTGATAAATTATTCCGTGCCAGGGACCGTGCTCAAGTGCGCACCCATGTTCTCAAGGACCCGAGTTAATAAGTTGTGTCGAACAATCGGGGGGCAGGGGGCCCTTTTGAAAACATGAGCTTCGAACTCTAGAGCTGCAGCAACGAAACCACTACACACCCAAGCCACTCGCGCCAGAGTGAAAGTGTTTGAAAGGCTTTGGCTGGAATCCTCCGCTATGGCCATCTGTGGGCAAATCGCCTGATAGATCTCTTCAAGCAAGCTGAACCCACAGTGCCTGTACTAAGAGAACCCTCAGTAGCGGTCCCATCTTTGGTTCAGCGGGTTTGTCTCACAACGAGGCCCAAAAGATGCATAGTTTCATTTGGTCTTCCCGTTGAATCCGCCACAAAAGGGTACCCCCCCCAAAAAAAAAGACACCCCATGACACCCCCAGTTTAGCCTCCCCAAAACGGAGCGTATTTCAATTTGGGCCCGGTCTCGACTCCGCCAAGCTCAGGCGCAGACTGCCGTAAGCACCAACAGAGCTGCCAAAGTCACTGGCCTCACGGGGGCGAAATTGAAATGAGTCTGCTGAAGGCCCCAGTCAGTTTGATGGCTCAAGTACCACGGAGGTTATGGTTCGAACTCAAGGCTGCCATCAACCTGACAGAATCCAAATACTGATCTGGTTGAGCTTCCTTCGGAAACCCTTGTTTTCACAGGGTCCCTGAATGAGGGTTTGTGAAGCACTACAGTCACCCAATACTGTATTTTGACCATGGCTCAAGTACCCCCCTGCACAAGCAGTGCAAAGCTGAGCTTCCTGTAGACTTTGCTTTGGCTATAGGCAACCACACACTATAGATTCACCCAAACCCCAATCCCTCCCCCCCCCCAAAAAAAACAACTAATAATAATAATAATAATTATTATTATTATAAAAAAATAAAAAAAAATGTCCCAAACTTACTCCAGCTCCCCAGTTGAGGCCCCAGCAGCGAGTGCTCAGTGCCCGGGATGAAGATCAATGGAAAACAATACCTCGGCAGAAAGGAACTGCCAAGCTACCAAACCAAAAAGCCGCGCTTTCTTCGGGCTTGGCTTGCCTTGACTTGGTTTTTCGTTGGCTTCTGTGCTTGTGTTTTTTGCTTTTCTTGCTTGTTTGGGGTCGGCAAATCAGCAGGTGGGAGGGTCGGAACAAAGGGAGCAGCCCACCCCCGCTCACAGAGGCTGTTTCCGGTTTCCAACTTGGCTTTTGGTGGACATCATTTGCATTTCGGGTGGCTTTCCCTTTCCCAACCGCTATTTCGAAGCGGCTCCAACTCCTAGAATGCTGGGGGACTCTCCTAAATGTTCACTTTCCAACACCATTCCTGTGCTTGCTTTACCCTCCAGGCCAACATGGAAGCTCCCAAAAGGCCATTGAGAGTTCCAAGTTTTGAGGGGCCATAGGAGCTTCCGAGCTTCCATAATTGAAGGGGGGTAAAAGCCATCCAAAGCCACTTGAAAAGTAGCTGCTGAAAGCCCCCGAGGGCCCCGCGTGGCCAGCGTCGAAAGGATGTGAGACCTCGACAAACCCGAGCTGCTTGGCGCTGACCGCTGTGAGTTGCTTGGACTTTTGCGGACAATACACTTGTTGTGTTGGAGGACTTTGGAAATCATCCATGCGCTTTTGTCTTCTTTTACACGAGAACTGGACATGGTGGCCATGTTTGCCCCTTCCTGTGACAGCAAAGTTGGAATTTAATAGGACTACGTGTTCACTTTAAAAGGGATTGAGTCCCGTGTGTTTTGGGCAGGTTGCAAGCACCCAGAACCCCTGCAAAGCCAGTTTCCCACACAAGGCTCTACTCCCCTCTAAAGATCACCTAGCAAAAGGCAACTCACTTCCAGCTGGCCACTCGCGACCAACAGGTTGAGGTTAGAACCACAAAACCATATAGGGACTTGCACAAAAGTTGTTCAGGTTCCTTGTAAACAATCCCCCCCTCCCCACAAAAAGAGCGGCTTCCCCTCAACCAAACAGAGCCACACCGAGGGAACCCCGCAGCCGATCGCATCGCTGGGGCGCCGGGCACGTTCTTCACCAGCGCAGACGAGCGCTTTACCAGCAGCCCGGCCATCCATCCGTGCACCAGCCTCGCTGTCGCGCAGGGCACCCCCTTGTTCTGGTGGCCCTCCAAGAGAAGACAACATGCCACCACGTGGGCTGGCCAAGCCACGAAACCACCTATCCAAGCGCTAATGCAGAACTTGTAATTGGGCTTCAACGGCTCTGTCTGGAAATTTAGGATCCTTTATGGATGGTTTCCAGCGCATATCGAAGATCAAAACCTGCACAACCCGCGGAATATGCCCCCGGTATATGAACACAAACCCGCAAAAGAGGTGCCCCCAAAAGAGTATTCCCCTGAATGCGGCGGCGTGTTGGAAGTTGGAATGGCTCCTTTGCAAAACAATATCTTTGTCAATCCAACGGCCAACATGATTGGAGCTGGGCCTGTCATGAGAGAATCTGCGTTCCACCGGTTGCAGCTACATTGTTGAATGCACCAACTCACTCACAATACCCCGCATGTTGAGCATTGTTCCTAAGAGTTCCATGGCCCTGATGGGCCTAAAGCCCGAGGCCCGAATTTTCGGCCTTGCCCCGGGAAAGATACTAGAGTTAACAAGCTGGAATGAAGGACCCTCTCGCAAGTCTTGCACCGGGCGCCTTTCACATTAAAGAAAATCCTCAGTGAAACACCACCTTCGTCCATGGGTTTTCGCTCCTTTTATAGAAATGAATTGGTGAGCTCCCGGGGCCGGCGCCAAAGCATGATCACTGGAAGCTGTGACTGCCAGCTGTGGATCCTCGGCACGTGGAGGGGTTTGGTCCGTGCACCACCCAGATGTTCCCACTACAGCGGGTGACAACTTGTTTATAGGGTTGTCTGATTTGAGGAGCATATGAGGGGTCTATGGGGACAGTCTTCATGGGATAAGATGTGTAGATGCTTGGGCCACGTACCCAGGGCAAGCGGTTCTATTTCGTCTGCGATTAGCTGGAGGCCAGCGGGCCCCTGGATTCAAAAAAACACACGGTTTGCCGGGCCAAGGAAAGCTTCTTAGAACCGTCCTAGGGGTTCCGACAAACCTTTCTACGGGGTAGGGGTCTCTACTGAAGTGTGCCCTTCAAATGATGTGCTGTTCACCTGCGGGTGAATTGGACCTGATTCATTTTTGCGGGCTCCCCTCAAACAATGGTACACACGTGCGAGCCGACGTCTCCAATCCTGATGCTCTGGGTTAGGCGATTGAAAGCGCTGGGCTGGCACTGATAGCGCCTGTTCATGTGGCAGTTAGTTACCACAGCACACCCCGCTCCCGGGTTGAACGCGGAGATGCTGACCCCCCCAACAGTCTGTCTCAAAGGTTTGTCTCAAAAACAGGGGGTTCCTTTTGATCTCCATTTCAAGCAACCCAGAGCTTCCCGAGGGACATCCCACAAAGTCCCATACAAGATTCACAAAGCCCGCTTTGCTCAATCCCAAAAAAAAGACACGCCCACACTACCTTCATAGATGGCTCCCCTGCAAAAATATTTCGGTGACCCATAGCTGTTTGGGCTCTGTGTCACTCTGACCGGGGGCACCTTCCGAATTTCGTGGCCCCATGCGTCGAACGGAGGCGTCGCTCCGGTCCGGGCCCCCGGCTGCTCCCAGGAGCAGTTCTCATCCTCTTGCTCCGTGGAGGTGGTGTTGGCCACGAAGCTCAGAAACGCGCAGAGCAGCTCCCCGAACATCAGATTCGTCTGGCGCGGCTTGGGTATAAATCCCTAAACTGTGTGGCTGCCCCTTTGGTTTCCCTTTAACCACCCCCAAGAAGTCAAAAAACAGCACCACAAGGACTACTGGGTTTGAACACGACGCCTCAAGCCATCGGCCCGGGCCGGGGGGAGGGGGAAAACCCCAAGTTTCCGAACCAGGAATTCGTAGTGGGACGCCACAGATTAACAAGGGAAGCCCACTACCACCCGGCATGACGTAGGATTGATTCTAAACAAGCTCCAACCATCAAGCTGAAGGCACAACATGCATCAGCGTGCCAAATCACCATGGATAAAACAACTATGATTTCCGATCTCGAAGCGCTAACTAAGCGCGTGCTGCCTGGCCGCAGCAAGTCCTCTGAAAAGCACGCGGAGGACAACGGCATACCCGAATAGATATGCATAGGCTTCCTCGAGTATATTCAAGCTGCTTGCAGTAGTGTGTAATTGTGGAACTCGTGGCTCCAGTAAAAGTAGCTGGACAAATGGCAAAATGTAGCTCGATTTAGCTGGTAACGCGCTGATTGCACTGCTAATACCCTAAGAGGTCCGGCTCAAAAGGAGGTTTCCCACAATCAATCAGAAAGGAACATCAGGCTGAATGGGGAGGCCGTTTGTGTAGTACAGGGTTTGGCCCACCCATGCCCACCCTGTTGAAACATGTTTGTGTAAGCTGCTGAAAGCTCCATTTTGCCGCCCCTTCCAATGCGCAAACCAAATTGCGTCTCCTGGTGACAACTCTGCGAAAATCAAGTGGGAAAGAAAGGAACCCAGGGATTCCTCCTTTTCTTTGAGGGGGGGAGGGCTCCATACTCTATGGTCTGCAGCGCGCCGGGCATTTGGGTACTCCAAAGCGCTGCCCTGACTTCCGAGGCTGCGCCTTCTGGATGTAAAAGGGCCTCGGGCCCATGGCGAGGGCGACCGATTCCGGTTCGCCCTCGCAGCTTGGTTTAATCGGTTCCCTTCATTTTCACAGAAGGGGCGCTTTCAGGGAAATCAAGTTGGATCTTCTCTGGGAGGTTTCTGAGAAAGGCAGGTCCAGCCGGCCTGCTGGCCGGCCCATGAATTTCCGAACCACACTACAGGTAGGCCACCCCTCCACTGCAGACAGCTTCTCGGGGCTGTGTTGACCTTCAGGCTTGTATTTCCTTGACCCGGACCTGACCGGGGTCCCTCGGCGTGTACCATGATTTGTCCTTGATGCTGATTCAACGGTTCGGACCTCCGCGGTGGCTGATCTGGAACCAAACAGCAAAAAGGTACGTTTCATCCCACAAAGAGGTCTGATGCTATTTGATGGCCCCCCCCCCCTTCGCGGACCTCTAGTGGCCATGGGACAAAACAGGGCGCCATGTTTTTGGCTGATGAATGGACACTCTGCCTCCGAAGACTCTAAAGCCTCACTTCCTGCGAAGTCCATTTATGTTTCCTGCTAAAACAACCTTCCCAAAAAATCCGAAGTCCAGGAACTTAGGGAGCGACAAGAAGGGGGCAAGAATTCGCCCCATGTAAGAGGGGGCCGTCTGAGCATGAGCCCTGGGCATCTCGTAGCGGTTCTTCAAAAAACGCTCAGCGAAGATGGAGGCCTCGGTCGCGTATTGGACTCAACGGCTGCATCGGACGGGGCCCATGTTGGCATTTTTGACCCCATACTAATCAACACCTGTTTATCAAGAGGGGGGGTGTCCCTGGCTTTGGTGGAGATTCATCACTTTTGGAGGGGAACACCCCCATATTACTAAGCTGGGGTTGATTAATCTGGGGCCAACATTATCTGTCAAAATAGGGGACCCCCAGAATGGATGGCTTTCCTCGTGGGCTCCCTTCAGACCAACCTGCTCAGTTACCTTCAAACAAACTCACACGCATGTAGGAACTGCCACAGCCACAAATGGAATTATCAAAGTCTTCGTTGAAATCTAAAGTTGGGCGACCCCTTACAGGAAATTGGACAAGTTTCGGGTGAAAATGACCATGCCCGGAGGGTATAACCCCAGGGCGCAATACACGGATCCTTCTGACGCCAACGCCCTGGCGTGAAAACAAACACCTCGGAACTTCAGGTGTGGATTCTGCCATGCGAGCAGTCCAAACAACAAATCGCGGTTCGAACAGGCATGGCAAAGAAAAGGCGCGTCTTGTTTCCGTGGTTGAGGGTTTGTGGGCCCAACGTCCCTCAAACATTCTTGGTCACGAACCCAACAAAGCGACAATTGCGTGCGGAACTAGGGCCATCAGTCATGGTCCAACATATGGGCTTGGCCACCAAAACGGTATGAGATGGTATGAGAGTCCAGGCACTCAGGAAGTAGGCCAAACCATTGTTGGGACCCGAATCCCAACCAAACGCACGCGAAACATGGCACTGACTTCACAGTTTAAGATGGCGCACCCCACAATCCCCATTGAAGAACCACGATCCCGCGGCCAAAATGAACAGAGGCTGAGATGGCATAAACCTTGCTCCGAGGTTTGAATGGTTGGACCCCCGGCCGCGCAGGAGAGGCAAATGCCCAACCTAAGGCGGCGTCAAACGGCCGAGGGGTAAATGGAAGGGGAAGACACAACCCAGTTGTGGTCTCAAAAGGGAGCAGAGCGACGCCCTTTTGAGATGTAAACACCCAGCTGTTTTGAGATCAAATATGCCAACGCACTCAAAGCACTCGAAACCTCGGCTTTTCGCGTCGGTTGGAGAGGGTGTCGCGGGTGTTGCTCGTGGCCCAATTCACCCGAATTATAAATCAAATCACATGGCACTGAGCACCAAGCCATGCTTGGTGGCAGTTGGTACCCTTCATTGCTCAGATTCCGCATCCAAACCGTCGGCTCTCTGAGCTGCCGGGCTGGAAGTAAAACATGCCCAGAACTTTGGCTGGCATCCTGTGGCTGGGTTTGGCATCAGCCCGTCCCTCCATGAAGCAAGGTCAACAAGGTGGGTGCTTTGCTTTTTCCAAAGCACCGACTCCCCCGTGAAGTGGTCAAGGCTAGTGGTTGTGGACGCCGAAAAGAGAACAACTTGCTGGTTTGCCAGGCAGGGAATGGAAAATGAACCCTGAATTGAACCACTCACAAGGCGGTTTTCTTTGAGGGGATCCCAATCGGTGAATTCTTTCAAAACCCCAGGTGGTTCCCACCTAACCAGCAAAACAAACCGCGAACCAAAAGACAAAACTTATGTCTTTGCCACTCGGCTCCTGCCAGGCTCCGCCAGGTCCGGAGCGGGTACGGCGCCTGGGCGCAAGCCTTTTCGAGGAAACCAAAAGGCCGTTGAAACAATCGTGGGGTTTGTCGCAAAGCCAGGCGTACCCCTCAAATTTCTGAAATGGATCCTTTTCCTTTGGTTTTACCCTGGAAACCAAAAGGGTTCCCTCAACGAAAAACACACCCAGTGGTGTAAACATGCGCAGACCAGAGCCGCTTGGCTTTGGGCTGTGGAGGTTTGTTGCCGGCTGAGTCTGCGATGTTTCCTGGCTAGCTTATCACTTTGAAGGGGGGTTCCCCTTTCTACCACAACCCTGGGCCCCAGAAACCAACCTGGCCGCTGCCTCACACTGTCCAAGGACCAGGCTAGGCGGCTGGAAGAAAAGCATCCGCACCTGCGACGCAGCTTTCGAGGCTTACTACTCAGTAAGCCGAGACAAGGATTGGGACCTGAATCGAACAATTTGGCTCGCAACGCATCAAGTTGCAAAAATCACTGACCTGGAAAACTGGGTTCGAAGACTAATTCGAGGTTGGTAAGCCACACGTTCCTGATAATCACCAGAGCTGCACTCAATGTCTCGCCTAACTGGCGAAGGAACTGCAGAGAGTGCTAGACAGCAGGCGGCATAAGGGGCAATTAAGGCTTGAACCACGTAGATGTTGAAACAGTTTGCCTCTCCAGGTAGTTGTGCCTCCTTTTACTGGAGAGCAATGGCGACCAAGGATCAGGCAGAACCCCCTCAGATCTTAAGTCTTAAGCACGCAACCGCAACCAGCTGCACAAAAAGAGATCCGACGGGTTTTACTTAAGCCCGAACAAACATGCTGGGCCCATCAAAGTGTCATACTCAAGATCAGCCCCTGCAGGGTGTCAAGGGAAACCACCAGGTTTCAAAAGCAATTCTGAGAACCCATCAGAGTGCCACCATGTTAAGGGCAGCCTACTTAATCAGTGAGGTCCACATCTATGAAGGGGTCCCACTCTACTTCCATCCCGTGGTTCCCTCTAATTTCCCCAAGTTGAAGGGAACATAATTCCGATCCCGTGGCGGAGGAGGACCGAAGGAACTGCCTGGAGGAAAGCCATGGTCGTGACCAGCAACAAGGCCTGGGCCGCATCTGCCACTATCTGACCCAAAGAATGCTCCGAAACCAAGTCACAAGATGTCACAAGGCTGGACAAATTGATTGTTCCTCAAGTTGGACAAGCCAAGTTGGTCACCTTTGAAAGATCAAAGGAGACCTCGTAAGCCTGCGTGGGCACCCTCAGGGTGTGTCCAACAAACTCAGGGGAAAAACCTGTTTGCGTCGCTATTGGTTAAACAGACTCCCCGTGGTTTTCCCCTCACATTGGGCCTGGTCTAAAGGCTAAGTCGAGGACCACCGCCAGCCATTGCTTTATCGAATATCCTCAGCTGCGCCCGATCCCAAAAGAAAAGGAGGAGGCGGAGGGAGGAGGAGGAGGAGAAGAAGCAGGAGGGAGGAGAGTGGGGGGGCGGGGGGGGGGGTCTTCATATCGTGGACTCGTGGTCTAAATAAGTGTAGTGAGTTCTGGGCTGAGGGGATTTTGAGTTTTGCCATGCGCTGACCACCTTTTCGGACAAGCAGGGAAAATGATGAATCCTTTTTGACCCCTTCAAAAAGGGTTTTACCTTGTTGCGGGGCTCCCAGCTTTTGCCGAACAGCGGGTGACACGTCTGGCGTGTGCTGCCAGGGTGCTGCGATCTAGCAGGAGCCAGGAAAGAAGAGCTGTCATAGGAAGATTAACCTGCGCGGTTTCACGACGTTTTGTTCATGACAAGAACACCGCATAGTAAGCGTTGATGAGGCTAGGCCAGCCTTGGCAAGGCCACGTTTGGGTCAGCAGGGATGGCAGGAATGGGGTTCATAACTTTGAAGTTGAGCTCTCTCCCAAAACCCAACATGGGCACCTGGTTGTTGATGTCCCCGTTTAAATGGAGAAGGGAGAGCCCCAGAGAAGGGGGGTACTGCCTGCGCGATCACCTTGAGGCTCCCCGGGTCGTAGAACCGCAACGCCTCGCCGGTCCACAGAGAGAAAAAAACGACGGCCCATACTGGGCCCAATTTGGCAGCCAACGGAAAAAATCGATCCACGTGCAAAGCCCCAGGCTGGGGAAATCCAAAAAGGAGAGGCTTTGAGAAACGGCAAGGGGAAGTCCCTCTGAGGGGGGCTCTATGAAGCCCAAAGCTTCGGGCATGCCGAGAACCCGACCTCCATGACTTCATTCCCGGGACTTCGCCTTCCCTTGGCTACCGCGGTGAGTGACGCGCCTTCATGGCGAAGATTTGCGCCAGGCCAAAGGAGCCGGCGATGGGGAAGACCTGACAGGTCAAAAAGCCTTCTGCCACTCAGCCAACTTGGTCAGGGTCCAACTCTGAAAACATTGGATGCATCACATGTTTATGGACATGGCTCCTTTGTTCATGTTTTGAGTCAAGGGCAAAAATGCAACATGTGCAGCCTTGACACTATGTCCCAACCTGAACTAAGGACTCCTCAAAGAAAGAACCATCCAAACATTTGCAAGTCGTGCAATAATTTCAAAACCGGAAATAACAAAATTCTGAGTAAGGGATCATCATGGCGAGCTCACTTTACGCCCAAGCGAGCTCGCCGTCACATTGGCAAATCATATGCTAGATTCAAACTGCTTGGTTGGGGGGATTATCTAATCAGGAATCAGCTTCAGAAAATCACAACGCAAGGCCAGCATGGTGCCTGTGGTTAGTTGATGGCACCGAAAAGGAACCCTTGAGACTTGAACCAGCGAAAGGGACACCACCCCATTTCAAAGAGAAATCCGCCCTGTTTCGTGACAACAGCCTCTTCAAAGGCCAGCTCCTTGATTTTTGGACACGCTATCAGCGAGGCCAGCTGCGTCGCCCGTTTTCCTCTGCTTTCTGCCGCAAGCACGTCTCACGCGGGTATTCGTTCTCATTGCACGAATTTGGCCTTGCAGGAAATTAGACTATGGGCCGACCGACCCAGGACCCGGACCAATCGGCCAGCTTTTGTCCAACGAGCTGGCAATCGTTTGGGCTTCTGCCTTGATGGTTGGTTGTGCTTCAAGACGCCCAGCTAAAAAGATGGCAAATCCATATTTTCTTCCAACAAGGTGATCGTAGATTCCATTCAGCCCCGAGATGCTTCAATTTCCTCATGGGGCGGGGTTAAGCTTGTTGTTCGGGGGTTTTGCTGAACAACTGGGAAAGACTTCGAGTTCTGCGAACAAGGAGCATAGGAACGAAAGTGGAGCCCTGGAAAACCAATGTGTTTCGGTTGGACCAAAGGCCAGCCATGACAATGGGGGTGGGAATAGGACTGCCCCAAAGAACTCGGCGGGCTTCAATCCGATTGGCCAAGATCTCACCTTGCTGGCCGCATGCGGGCGTTGGGGTTCGAAGGCCTTGGGCTCAGTCCCACCTCCTTCATGTCATCGGAGTGGTCACCGTTGAGGCAGCTGGCCCATTGGTTCATGTCCTGTCATGAGCATGAACCTGGCATGCCTCTTCTGCAAAGTAAAGCTGGCATGCCTGCTGACTACCCGGTTGGACTCAGGAGAAAACTGCAGACCAAAACTGGAAAAATCAGGCACGATTCCAAAGCAACAACAAAAAACCAGGCGTATCCCCAACATCATCGGGCCAAACGTTCGTTCCTGGGGCTTCCTCTCTCTCCCGCTCTGGGAACTCGCGGAGGAAAAAAAAGATCGGGCCCAGACGACTGGGCCGATTGGCTTTGAAAAAGCCAGACCCAACAAGTCATCGAACAACCACCGGAGTTTTGCGTTTCTTACCCGTTGTCCAATGGGAAGAATTCGAAAGGGCGGAGAATGCTCTATTACTTAACTCTAACTCTGGGGTGGGGCACGGGACAAAGGGAAGGTGATCACCTGCAAACCACAAGGAAGCATGTAACAAAGCCCAAACAAGACATTTAAAATGATTCTGACAACACCCACGCTGTGAGTTGCCAGTTGCTCACGCGCCAATCGGGCGAGCGTCCAATGTGGGCCAGGTGCCGAAGTAGTCCATGAGCTCGCCCCAACGGTTGTTCGCCGATGTCTTCATCACCTCCCAGGTGTCCTGTGAGGCGCTGGGACGTGATCAAGCCAAACTCCCTGAACATGAGCTCTCAAAAGGGGGGGGCTGAAGCCAACCAAAAAGCAGTCCGGAAGTCCAACTTGTTGCAGCTTGCCTTGCTCCTTGTCTTTGGTTTAGTATTTCCATGTGTTTTGGCCCAGACATGGATGTCTCAAAATTCGGATGCTCTCCAAAACGGTTTGCTTCCTTGAAGGAATGACAAATATTGCTCATTGATCCAAAAAGGGGTCGCTACATAGAATTGCGTAAAATAGGTTTGTCTGAAAAAACAAAAATCAAACAAGTGCACAGCTGCCCTCTTTGCAAACGATAGTAGCTTGTACTGGGGGTCGAAAAGGCGCCAACCTATGCTTGTTGGAAGGGACTGCAACCGATATGCATCTGGGACAGTAGTTGAGGCTAGACCAGTTGTTGGGTTCCCAACTTTGCACTTCTGGCGTCCAAGAGGGTTGTCAAGGTAAGGGGCCGTGTCAAAAAGGCGGCACAAACAAACTTTCCTTCTATAGGCCACACGTATGGTAACCTCAAGTACCAACCCATCTCAAACTTGAGCTTTCTGTAAACCAAAGCTGCAAAGTTCATCAACATGACACCCAGGCACAGCCCAGGTCCTCCTCCTTCCCCGTCCCCGGGCCCAACAGGTTGGCTGGGCTGCGGGGGCCGTCCGCCGGCCGCCGGTTCTCCTCGACTTTGGCTCATGAGAATTCCGTCACTTGGTCCAGGGATCTGGGAAAGAGGTGATGACCTTTGGGGACCTTTTACATGTCCATGGGCCAAAATGGGAAAACCAAAAGGTGAAAAGGTCGCTTTTGGACAACTGAGTTCCCCTCGGCCCTGTTGATTAATTCACTGGCGGTCTCAAGTGAATCTGCCGCTTTCAAGGGCAAATCGACTTATATCATGTCAACCAGTAGTAATCATTGGCTAAATGGGGCGGTCATCTGGATGCCCCGTCAATTGGTTTGGATGTGTTGTGTTGGATTCCCTGGTTCGGTCCTTGTGAGGCAAAGCACTGGAGGGAAGCTCCCACAGACCGACCGCGGGGAGTTTAAAAGGAATAAGGTGAGGACCCAAACATACACTCAACATGACGAGGACTTGCCAAGTGACACTTAGCAAAAAACGAACTTACCAAAACGTGCGATTAACATAAAATTGAAAAACATGTCAAGAGAACTGTGCGCCTCAGCAGGTCTTTTGACAACATGTTTAGCGGTGACGATTCTACATTCCCGCATTTGCTTCATCCAGTGTTCGATTGAAAAAGCATGTTGGCAATGACTGGGCCAAGTATGGTTGAGAGGGGATTGCCTTTTTGACCCACGAGCCAAAGTAAAGGGCCCATTGAAAGCGTATAGAAAAAATGGCGGTTCGCGTAGAGCGCAAAGAGTCAAAAGGCAAACCCTGCAGTTCAATGTTCTGTTCGGTTTTGTTGCAACAGGGACCAAATCAGCACCCAAACTCCTCAGTTACGAATGAAGGAAGGGCACACCTCCCCCATGGTTTAGTCATAGAGTAGCCTTTACTCAACGAACTGCGAACATCTCGAGCTCCTTGGTGGGCGTGCTGTAGGTCGCTCCCGCCCGCATCGCCCCAGGTCTTTGCGCAGGACCGGGCGCGGGGCCGCCGTGGCCGCCGTGGCCGCCGTGGCCGTGGCCGAAGGACCCGGGCGCTGAGGGAGGGACGGATTGCGGGGCCTGGGCGATGCTTTCAGACTTCAGTTTGGGGTGCGCTGAACCTGAGGCCTGGAGCACCAAAAGCATGCCCAGCCACCCCCCCTCCCCCCCCCCAGCGGAACCCGGGAAAGCCTTGTTGATTGCAGGAGCTTTTGGGGGTTCCATGTTGATATGCAGGGGATCCGATTTTTAGAGTAATCCATCCACTCATATCCACTCCCAAGCTTTGCCACGTGACAAGGGTTAGTGATAAGAGTCAACTATCGCTCGGCGACCTAGTGCCCTTACAAGGTCCCCTGTGCCTGTGGAACTTAGTGTGGCCACGGTTGTCGTGTAGGAAAGCACCTTTCTTACCCGCCTACATGTTGAAACCAAAGGGGCGGTTCGATTAGCGAGCAGTTCAAAACGTTGAACAAATGCTTTGATGAACGATCATCTCATGTAGCAGCTTGTCCGCGGCGCACAAGATCTATGCTTCTCCCTTCGCAAGCAAAGGATCATAATCCCCCTCTCCACCCCCCGTGCCCCCTATACCGCCTAGCGTGTCTGAGTTGGTCCGAGCCCCCGTCAGAAAAGGGTCGATCACGTTTTTTGGTAGCTTTCCAATCGCCATTTCTCTCCAACAACTCGAAAAAAATGTCGGGCAGCCTGGCTTTTATTTTTGGAAGGGGGTTTCTGCGGTGCGCCCACGTGCCTGGGCTTTGCCCCGGCTGGCCATGGCCCGGTTGGAGGGCGGCGGCGGCGGCGGGGACGGTGGCCGCGGCGGCGAGGGCGGCTGGCCTGGGGAGGGCCACTCCTGAGTCGCCACTTGAAGGCGAAAATTCTTGGTGGGTGACTAAGAGGGCAAACATGGTTCCCTGCAAGACTCGCCTAGGGCCCACAAAGTGGAGTCCATACTCTCTTACCTTCCATTGAAACGCCACTGTTGGAGGCGAGATGTTCTGTGGGGGTAAAGTTCCTAAGGGGAAATCCAAAGAGCAAGCCAAAGCTGTGGATTCGTCGAGGCGCCCAATCGAAGTTCTGCGAGCGCCTGCTGGGAGACATGGAGCTGGGCCCGCCATATCCACCGGCGCCCGGCGGGGGCGGTGGCAAAGAGGAGCCCAACCGCTCCTGGGGCCGTGGCGCTCGATTTGCTTTCCCTCCAACCCCCAATTGTCGCAAAACATACGCCAATAAGGTATACTTACCCAAGCCCCAGTTTGTAGAATCTAACGTCACACAATCAAGCACAATGAACCATAGCTAAACTCCAGTTGGTTGTGAACCTTTCAAAGAAACTTCCCACCCTTAGGAGAAAAACGAGTCTCCATGTTGCGATGGAACTCACAAACAACATCCTTTTGGACCAACACGGCTCAACAATTGGGCACCTCCCCAGTTTGTGGAAACCACGGCCAAATAACCCCCCTCTCCCCAGGTCCACACCCACCCGGGCTGGTTTGACAATGCTTGAGCCACAAAAGGTTACTTGACTCATGAGGTCACCAACACCGACTGCTTATGCCAACAAACTTAGGCTCAAAAATGCGGGACCCGATCGATATGCCTCCAATGTTACAGCAATATGATGGCCCTCTGAACCATCCTGAAGCCATCAACCCAATAGATTTACTTCGTGCCTGCGCTCTCCAGCCAGATTGGTCACCTTAATTACCCCGAATGAGTAATTTGACCTTCCCCATTTTGCTTCAAGAGGCACTTCCAATCCACACCACCAAAGGGTTACCTGAATTGGGGTTCCAAGAGGTCCGGCTTTCTGGGTCCGTGCCTTGGAGGCTTTTGGGACCGAGGCCTGATCCCACCCGAGGGGCCAGGCAACGGCTAGAGCGCGAAAAACCGCCCTGCCCCGTCTGGGCGACTGAGCGATGCCGAGGGGCACTGCGCAAAACACACGGCGGAGTGCAGTCAAAGGGCATCAGTTCTGAGAGGGGAGCCAAACGGAGGAAAGATCGGAGCGAACGGCGGAGAGAAGAGTGCGCAGAAGAGCGAGCTGGGAAGAAGAGCCGAGCAAAGATTGCAGAGAGAAGAGGCAGAGCTGCCCACAAAGGAAATAAGTTTCGCGAAAAAAAGACCATGCCCGGCTGAACCAACCCTAGTTGAACAACCACAGCCCCTTCTAAAAATACACCCTAGTTAAACACCGTCTGGCCGGCACTTTGAAGTGCTTCAAGGAACACAAGCAAAAACCGCTAAACCATGTGCCGAGTCTCCCGGGTCTCGGGCAGGGCATAGACCATGCCCTGCTGCTGCTGCTGCTGCTGCTGCTGCGCCTTGGGGTTTCCTAGCGTCTTCGGCGGGACGTAGTTGCTCGCCACCGGAGCGTGGTCCCCGCAGATCATGCAACTCTCCTGAAACATTCCCCTGAACATCCGCCCTGGAACTCCCGAAATGCGGGCTTTGCAGGGTCGATTCTGGGGGAACCCAGCGAGGTTGGGGCAAGGGTTGGAATTCTTTGCGCGTCAGTCTGGGTTGACGGTTGGATTGCAACAGGAACAGGGTGCGGGTGCGGGATTCCCATGACTTTGTCACAGGCCGAAAGGCTTGAGACACACGGGAAACGGCACCTCCAATCTAATCATCCAAGTTGAAGTTGGTTTTGACCATGAATACGAGGTCATCCTGCCTTACAGCTTGAAATGAGGAACCCATTGAAACTCCATTTTTGCTTGTCTCAAAAAATCAGTTGGACCCATCTTCTCCGACGCCCAAACCCCAAAAATCCCAACTATCGTCCAGTGTATCGTTTCCTAGTTACCAACAGTCGACCAGTTGCTTCTTTTACCTCGCCAGTTTTGGGATTCGTCCCCCTCCCCCCAAACACGCCCACCCCCAAGCACAACACACCGGTATTGGTTTGTTTGGGGGTGGTGGTGTTTGGGGGGCTGGTAGGTGGAGCTTTCGGATATGCGCCAGTGTTCTGCCGGGTTCACGCTTTCCGGCCAGTTTCAGGCGAATCCTACGAACCCGCCTCGGTGTTGGAGCAGGGGGGGCAAAGCGTCATCTCAGCGTAGGTGGAGGTGATCTGAGCGTTGCACTTCTGGCAGGGCCGCATCAAAGGGTCGATCTTCTCCCGCTGCGCGGAGGTGAAGTGGTTCTGGCAAAACCTGCGCTCTGTTTGTTACATACTTGGAGATTGTTTGGACACCCAGGAACAGCGAACCATTCCCTTCACAATTCGCCATGGAGCTATTTTTGAACCCTTCTAGCCTCTGTACAGGACGGCAAACTGGGTGACTCCCCCTTGGTTCCACTTTCAAGCCACCAAAGCAAACTGAACCAACTCAAAAAAGACACCCCTGTAGAATTCCTCTTTGATAACTAGATTTTCAATCAATCAAGCCCGTTCAAGAATGCCCGAATCAGTAATAAGAACTTGATTTTCCCCGTCCGCTAGCAATTGACATTGAATTAACTGATATGATATGCCTTCAAGGCTAAGCGGGAGGTGAGGCTCACGACTGTTGTAGACTTCGTATTTGTTTAGCTAATCATCACACACATGAAAATTAAAGATTCATGATAAACTAAGATTGACAGCCTCTTAACATGTATAGGATTCAAATGCTGCGAGGAATGCTAAGGCACACCAATCTTTCTGAGAAAGCAACAAACATTGATGCACCCAGCCCCTCTCACCTCCCTCTCAGCCCCTGCCTGGGCGGAACATCGGCCGGTAGAGGCACCCCAGGGTGAGGCATCGGCGCCTGTGACGGCACGCCCTCAAACTCCTCCTCGTCCTCGCTGTCCTCAACTTGCCCGTTTTCCCCTTCAGCTGGGTATGTCCTTTTTTTGTAGGTATGATTTAAAAACCCAAAGGAAGTCAATCCTTTTCGTGAGACAAACCCAGCTTGCTTCTGACTGGTGCCTAGGGGTTGAACTCCCGTTTTACAAAGCTTGTCAGTTGCTAAAAAGAAGCTGGGTAGGCCTTGCTAGTTGCTGTCAGCCCCCATGGGCTCCTATTGAGGGGCCCTTGCCAACTGTAGGACAAGTACACAAGGGCCTGAATAACGTCGAATGGGGTTGGGTGTGCAAAAACAAAACAAAGTCATGATCACAAGATTGCAGATGGACCCTGAAAGAAAGGAAGATAGAGTGGAATTCGCTGGAGTTTTTGGAATGCACCAATGGATCCCATGTGAAACTATACGGGATGCTCTCGTTGCAGAGGACGTAAGGTGGCTGGGGTATGGCATGGCTCAGTGGGTTTTAGGATGGGCTACCTTAATCATGTGCCCTTGCTTGGGCGCTCCTTGCGCATGGCCTTGTTCATGGCCTTCATTGCGCTGAAGGAGAAGTTCAGCACCACGTTAGTGGCTACCACCTCCACGGTGCCCATCCACCCGGGCGACACCGTGATGTTGCCGATGCGCCCGTTGGTGAGGTCGAAGGGAAATCCCCCGTCCTAGCAAAAACAAGGTAACAGCTGTCAACAACAAATGCCGCTGCCTTTAGAATAGTAGTTGGCAGCTTGCGATTTGTTGGTCCTGCGAGTGTTGTCGTCGTCGTCTCTGTGGTCATTGTCATTGTCATTGTCATTGTCGTTGTCTTTGTCGCTGCTGCTGCTGCTGCTGCTGCTGCTGCTGCTGCTGCTGCTGCTGCTGCTGCTCCTGTTGTTGCGGTTGTTGTTTGCTGTTGCTGTTGCTGCTTCTGTTCTGGTGGTATGGTGATGGTGGTGAGGTTGATCCCAGCCATTGCGCAGAATGAAGCCAATAAACGGCTTGAAAGTGTAAAACTTAGGTGTTGAACCAGATGGGTAAAGATTGGGCCCAGAATCGTGATTTCATGCATGACAGTTCCTTTTGGCTTCTTCTGCAGTTCCGAAGGGTAACCTCGGCCTCTTGCAAGGTTCATCAAGGCTCTCCATCGGCCTCTGCAACTTGAATGTGGCATCAGCTGGGATTTGGACATCCTGTTGTCTAGAATCAAGGTACTGGCTTGCGAACCCAACCTGTGGCAGTTACAAGACATACCGCAGGTTGCCGGAACTTACCAGGTTCATATCGCCCTCGCCCTCCTACTAGGATGCACGATGAGTTGCAGAATGCAACCCCATGACCCCCTTTGACATGACCCAGCTACTTTTGAGCCGACGAACCCATGGCCCTCTTAGCGACGCATATTCGCAATCCGATCCGATCCGATTCGACTCGCGCGGAGTCGACTCCTCGTCCAACTCCTCCTGGATCCTCTTCTCCTTCAGCTTCAGGTCCTATGGCTGGTGTCTGACTGGCTCAGTCTCCAACCGGCGAGTGGTGCACTGCGGCCGAGCCAAAACCTAAAACGATACAAGAAGAACCAAAGGGCCCATGAGAGAGTGACATCCTCAAAACGAGGCATCAATCATGGTGTCAGAAAATCCTCAAAGCCTGTGGAATAACTCAAACAAAAGGAAACCTACGGTATTTCTAAAGAAGCCAACAGGAAACCAAACAGTTAACCATGTTATACTTGGCGAAAGTTTCAAACCGACACCATGATGGACACAGAAGACAACCCACAAGTATCAAAAATAAGCAAGTAACCCCTTAAAAAGTGGGAGTGTCTTTGTTTAAGGGTACCCTTTTTTTGGAAAACCTCAAGTCCCTTGGAAAAGACACACTCACTTGTAAAACAAGGCTTGCTAAGGGCTTCGTCTTAAGGCCAGTCTCCTTAGGGGTCAATTGGCTATTCAGGGGAACATGCCCAATTAATGTATCCATTTGCTTAACTCTGACAAATTGAGAACATATTTCAGCTTAAACCCAGGCATAAACAAGATGCATTGAAGGAAAGTGGAAGGGAGCCAGCGGCAGACACTCGAAGGACCCAACGGGTGAAGAAATCCCCCCAACCCAAAGCACTCAAGGTAAATGGATCCACTCAGCAGATTGACCCGAATCAAGGTAACTGGATCCACTCAGATCGAGGCCTTGAAATTGGAACAGATCCCTTCCTTCAGCGTCAAGGGGAAGCTGCTGGCGTCGGCCCGGTCCAAACCTTCCACAAACTCCCCGAAGGTGGAGTGCAACCTGGGCAAATGCTGGCCTTCCTTTTGGCTCTTGAAGGGAAACCAGGGTTAAAAAGTGGAAACAGTCAACATCTCCCTTTTGTGGTGATATCTTACTTGTTGCCCCAATTTTCCCAGAGGGTCAGACGCGGGGGTTGGTCATCCAATCCGTTTTGGACAACTGAAACTGTGGTTGCTATTTCGGACCCAGCCACATACTCCGCAGGGCCGACTCCATGATGCAGATCCGCTTCGCTTCAGCGAAAGCCCTTCACGCCCTTCACGCCCGTTCAGCGAGCGGCGCGCGAAAGGCGTTCGGCGCCTTTCCGCCGTAAGGCTGACAGGCTGACGAGAGAATCCTATGAGACAACTTGAGGCGAAAAGCAAAGGCGAGGGCGAGCGAGTTGGGTATGGGTGGTGTCCCCTGCGAAAGCCCTAGAGCTCCGAAGCTGAATTCACTTCCAACTCCAACAAGACGCGGGCAGGGGAGAGACCCATCCACATGCCTTCTGGCCGGCTTTAGGTTGATAGTTGCCTGGCGCCAAACAATTCTCTCCTACTACCCAAATGGAACCCAGTTTCGTTGCGGAAACGCCTTGAGGTTTTGGGATTCCATGTTCCTAGTACTCCTAGCCTCCCTTTTGGAGCTAGCGAAGCGATGCGGCCCGGGCCAGGCGCTTCCAGCTCATTCCTTTCACTCCCTACTTCAATTACTTCGTGCCATTTCGAAAACCCAATGAAGTCGCGTACACGGATAAAACACTGGCAGCCAGGGCCAGCCACTAAACCAAGGATCACGAAAACGCCTGCCCCTGCCAAAGATCTTCGAGGCGAGCTTACGTAAACATCACCTTTTGTACATGTTCGGGATGGTTTCAGCAAAAAAAATGGAGTGCGATCGCCGGACGCGATGCCTTCATGGCGCGCCGGAGGTCCAGGCACTGGCGCAGCCCGAAGGACCCGTCCCGGCCCAGCGCCAGCGCCAGGCCGAAGCCTGCGAGTGATCTGGAGCCCTGGAGCTGTTTGGAGGGAGATGCCGTTTTCATAAGTGACACCTGGGGATGCTAAGGCGTAAACACCACAACTCAGTTTGTTTGATCATGTTTGATCCCACGACCCAAACACAACCCCAGGAAAGGAAGGCAATACGATGAAGCTTTTTGTAAGGTACTTATGGGAGCATGCTTTATGGGGTTAGTGGCTTGGGAATAGCTGAAACCCTCTTGGGCAAAAGGTTGCGCAACATATCATGGCAACTAAGCATCTTAAAGGCCTTATCAATGTGCTTGCAGGCACAGACCGGCAGAATGACGACGTACACATGCTCACTCGTGACTTACGCACACGCAGGCAAACCTAGTGGGCATATGCACATTATGCATACGCGTCCCTGGGATGAAGTCTTTTTTTTTGGGGGGGGGGCAATCAGAACATGGAACCCCTGGCAGCGAATCCCAGGCCCCGGGGACTCGGGGACTCGGGCCAATGGACAAGGCGTTCTTCGCGGCAATGACCAGAGGCGCACACATCTGGCCTGGGTGCAAAGGATTTGTTGTCCACCGACTTGTTTCACCAAGAAAGAAACTGGTCGAAAGCCCCAACCAGGTGCGTGTCCCCAATCGGAAAGAGCTTTTGCGACTAAGGCCTCTTGACTGCAAACGCACATAGTATCAGAGGGTTGGTTGTGGGAAAAAAAACCACCAAGAAGCTTCAAGGGCCCATGCAGGGCTTGACCCCACCGCGGTGCAAGTTTTCGAACCTCTGCGACACCCTGGAGATTGACATGTCACCAAGGGGGGCTGCCGCACTTTCCAGACCTTTGCTTCTTCCTGTTGCAAACCCTGTTTTTTCATTGGTTTTGCGGATGGGCGGCAGCATGAAGATACTGTGCCGCCTGCTGATGGATGTATATCGCTTGACCAAGGCGGTCAATCGTCATGTACAACAGGTATGAACATGCATGGCCGGTCTCAGGGTTTCATTGTCCAGGAATGTCCAGGCCCTTCATGGAGCTCGCTGCACTCCATAGTGAGCTCGTGAACTCATTTGCGAGGTTCAAGCAGGGGACCAACTTTGCCAACCCCTCAGTTAAACATGCTTAAGCCAACAAAGCTTCTTCCCAAGGTGGGCCAGGCATGCGTTCCAATCGCGGGGCCCCTGCCGCTCTTGGCGGCGTGGCTCACAGCAAGACCTCAGACTGCCGAACCGAATCGCGAAGCCGCGGACTTCGGGCCTCACGGCCTTGGGAACTTCAGGCAGTAGGCGCCTGACCAAAAGGGGAGCCCCCACAAACAGCGCATCCGAATCAATAAAATGGGAATCCGCCTGAAACGATATGATTCTTCACTAACCTGATTAGCATGGCCCTCCGTAGTACAAGGAACCCGGGATTAGTAGCCCCTCCCCCCCCGGATATCCCCTTGTCGGGGCTCACTTTCTCGGAGGGCCCCCACTACTCGTTCTTGACGGGTTCCGTTCAAAGTCGGGCGCCCGGCTCTTCGAGGCGTCCAGCACCACGAAGAAAAACACCAGCCACGCCTTCGAGCGCCCGGGCGCGGGCAAGTGCAAGCGCCGACTTCGAAGAGGGGCCCCGCACGCTTCTTTCACTGAGGTGTTTTGTAAGCCCAAACTTGCTTCCTGACCTCCAGTCCAACAAGCGGGCCCCGGTTTCTGTGTAAGGTCAACATGGTGTCACAGTCGAACTTCCTGACTGAACGAATTGGAGAGCCTTTCAATTCACAATGCCAACAAATCAAGCCAAGGTCACTCCCCTCATGGCTCACGGTTGATGGCAGAAATCATGAAAGAGGCCAAAGGTGGCTGCCCTCCGTGCTACCTGACAAAATGTTGAAAGGGAAAGTCCTCAGTTTGCACGTGGGAAGGCGGGAGGCTGGTTGCAGGGTTCCATTGGGTCCATGCGTCGCGGGTTCGGACCCCTGCCTGCGCTGCAACAGCTGAAGTGCGTGCATCGGCCTTTGCCCACTCCTGAGGACGCAAAGAACAGTGCGCTGTTGGGGTCTGGAACAAATCAGCCGGTCAGCAACAATCCATGTCCTGGCTGCTTCCTTGAGGGGGAAAACCAACTTGTGGTGTTTAGCCCCAGGAACTACACAAAGTCAGTAGTTTCTTCAACTCCCAACGCCAGCAACCTTAATGTGGAATCGCTCGTCTTCCCTCTAGCCGTTAATGCAACACCTTGCCGCTTGAACCGTCAAACTTGCAGGGCAGTCCCCCTTTTGCAGTCCATTCGAGGCTGCAAGTCAATGCTGCGAGTTGGCTTATGCTCAACGGGAAGGACCAATCAATTAATCGCATGGGTCTGTGTCGAAATAGGATGACCCCCATTTGTGGTTGGTGTCCTTTTGATTCCCTTGAAACCAACACCCTGAGCCCCCCCCCCAAACAAGCAACCCCCGAGCCAATCGGATCGGCCTGCAGGGTTGCCAGCTCAGCCTCGGAACTCGAGATGGCTCCTGATTTCGTTGAGGCATCTGATGGATGCTTTGCAAGACCTCGGCACCACTATCTAAAGGGTGTCTTACCCCTTAAAACTCCAAGCCCTGGGGAAGTTAATCTTTTACAGACATATAGCCCATGTTACCCCCAAAAAGTTGAAAAGTTGTGCTTTTAAGAGGTAAGGTGTATAACACAATTGTCCCTGACGGGTGGTGGTTGGGGGTGGCGGCAACCATCTCAGGGTGCGAGCATATAGGATCTCAACCACTTGCTCGGAGGAATCTGGTAAACTCGGCGCCCCTCCCAAATAGTACATGTTTGCTGAGGCCCAAACGGTATTTATCAACTAGGGCAATCAGGCTCGACCGGATGTCCCTTTCGGCCGTCCAAATGGGATCCCCCCCTTTCCGGACCCGAAAACCGTCCAAAAAGGCAAGCTCCCGAGTAACGAGTTTGAATAAAACCGTTCACGTTTGTTCTGTGGGTCCGTGACTTCAACGCGCAAATTGAATTTAGAATTACTGTTCAATAAATAAAACTAAGGTAAATATGTCTTAGAACATGCACTGAAACACCCCGAAATAAGACTGGTGCCGAGATTGGCGCGAAATCGGCAAGTTTAGTATTGGGTTTAGAATTGGTGAATCTGAATCTGAAAGTAGTATTGGGGATCCAGGGTTCTGGGAAAAGGATATTCGTGGGAAAAGCCTATCCAGTTCTGATTCAAGAGCCATAAGCGGAACGGTTGATGGTCCTGAATGGCCCGAACAAGTCAGTTGCGGTTGCTGTGGCTCACACTGCCATGGCTTTAAATCATTAAATGAGAGTTGGTAGTACTTCTGATATCTTTCAACGTTTCAATGTAGATCTTTCAATGTAGAACTGTGTAGAAAGCACAGCACACACACACACACACACACACGCGCCATATCTTAATGCCTCCACGCACAGTGGGTCTATGAAGCGCATATATCAGGGGTACCTACTCCAGAGGTTCATGACTGAGACCTGGAATTAGGAAATGGCTGACTTCCGGGATATTCCGTGTCCCTCGTGTCTCTCCTATGGGAACCGGGGAATGCCGCGGAATGCCGCGGGCCGCGTCGACCCTCTTGGGCCCCCAGCCGGGGACGAGTGATGTCGGAAGAGCATCGACGGCTCCTGGGCACCGGGCGCGCGAACAGCGAAACAACACCCGTCTGTGAAAATCCCGCACCTCGAAAATACCCCACACAGGGATTGCAAGGTTCGACTCGACGGTTGTCCTTGCGACCATCGGACCATCCCCCATAAAGCCCCACCCGGAAGTTCGATTTGAGAAGGAAGGAGTCCTCTCACATGCCGGGTGTGTGTCAAGATTGGGGATAAATACTTGCGGTGGTCCTTTGGTTTCCGTTTTTGGAACCGCCCCAAACATTGAGTTCCCCCAAGAACACATACCCATTCATGTGAGCGGGCAAAATTTATTGTTCACCCGGACAGGTATGGCGAATGTTGTTGAGTTCCTTGGACTCCTTGGCTTCTGTAAGTTGAGAGTGCCCCATTTGTGTGAGGCCGGTTTCAGTCCTCATCGATGACGCGCTGCAAGGCCACTGACACGGACAGCACCTCTGCTATCGGCTCGTGAAAGCAAGGCCATTGTTTTTGCTGAGCAAAAGCATCACCACAAGCTAAATGTGCTGATCCAGGGAGTCTGCGATCAAAAGGCTAGCTTTCTTTTTTTTTGGGGGGTTTTGGAGGTTGCAAACATAGGTCATCAACCCTCTGCAACTCTTTTGGGCATGCGCGTTCGCTCGCTTTAACAGCTGCGAAGGGATTCAAATGGACACCCTTTTCTTGTGGGCTGAATTTGACGGGAACACCAGTAGATTCAGCTTGGCTTAGCCCAACTTTTGGATCAAATTTAGGATCCGAAATCATAGCAAGAACAAATGCCATGGACCTCCCCTTCTTTTTTTGTCATTGACTTGAAAGGGACAACCACTCAGAACGGGGGGAATTTGAAGTGGACACCACCCAAGGAGCAAGGGCGAAGTTGAAGGAAATCCCACCCAAAGAAATAGACAGGGTTGTTCAGAATGAGGGATCCCCAATCCTCGTCCGTAAGCGAGTAGTGGAACAACACGGCCAGGGCTAAGGATTCAGGAATGACCTTGCACAACCCACATGGGTGCATTTTGACACCGAGTTCTTCTTGGTGGCCCATGAGCACCACCCAAAAAGGGCCAAGAAGAAAGAACAACCCCAGAAACCAAGAAGATGCCCCTCACCTGGGGCATCGCTTCTCCAAAGGCATCGCAAATCGGGGCCCGGGCATCGCAAGGGGCGGCCGCCGGATCCAGCAAGCCCGGCCTGGGTTAGAGCCGCCCGACCTCACCACGAAAAATACCAACCAACTAAACCAAGAACACGAAGAAGCCCAAAACAAGAAGCATGCAAACACTAGAGCAAACAAAGAAACAAAGAAACAAAGAAACAAACAAACACATACACACATACACACAAACACGCAAACCTGGCAAGGCAGCAAACTGGCAAACAAGATCAACCGCGCAATTCAAAACTCTGCCCCAAACCAACTCTTTCGCCATCCTCTCGGCCGTTCCGAGGGCACCCACACCTTCGACAGGGATCGCTCCAGGTGTGCCTCGCCAGCGATAAATGAGCCCGCGCAAAAATCAGAGGTGCCACAAGGGCGCCTGGATGGGCGCAGGTCGCGAAGGGTGGTGAGGTTGTTGTGAAATTGGGGGGATGTATGGTGGACATCCATGGTCGATTGGGCAACCACGTTCTTTGGGAGTTTGCAATAAACTTGTTCTAAGGCCTCAGAAATGAAAGGACTTCTTCACATGCTCCACACTCGTCTGAAAACGGGGATCCAAGGCTGCCGCGGCTTTTGAAGGGGAGTGCAGCGAAAAAGGGGCTGTTTACAAAAATGGAAGGGCTTTTTCAAGAAGTGGAGCATTTCGTTTGGCTGAACTCATGGAGAATGGCCAAAGTATTCCTTTGAGAGGCATTGCCTAAGCGTTTTGTTGTGGAACCAGTCCAGCCAGGAATCGGATTCCTCCACCCGAATGGCCGCTGCCAGAATCTGAGTCTGGGATAAACGGGTGCAAGCAAACTGGCTCGAACTCAAGGCCGAACAAAAAAAACTATTCGCCAACCGGTTGCACAACGTTTTTTGTGGTGAGACTCGGTGGGATACCCGTCCTCACGACTATGCATCACTACTTTCTTGCCGCTGAGAGCTGAACATCCCTGTTGTCGATATGGAGATATTTTTTTGGGCACGTGTACATTCAGAGCAGCGCAACTCCGACAGCTGGGTATTGAGCAGGAAGGGCCTGGGAAAACCAGGAGACTCTCCATGCCTGCTTTATGGGATCCGAGATATTATTTTAACAAACCAATGATGGATGTCACAGGCAAATGTAAAGAAGCAAGTGAAACCAAGAAATCCATCGATTTCCAACTGATCTGAAACTACATCCATGCGCGACATTTCGCATGGGCCCTTGTCAATGGACTCCCCCTACACGGCTTGAAAGTGCTGTGTGAAGCTTCCTTGGGGTCATTCGACTTTGTGCAGGACCTTGAAAGGCCTTCAGAGGGAGGTCGGCAGGTCGGGAGGTCCATGGCAACGTGATTGGGTACGTTCAACCAAACCAAGCTCAACACCCGCAAAAGTGGGGCGGTTTCCCAATTTTGGTAAAGACAACAAAACAAGTTAGCTCTCTCGACATGAGAAAATAAGGAAGTTTGTGGTTCCAAAGATATAATCGAAAAATGTATCAGAAAGGTCGAAAGTGACCCGTTCGCTTTGCAGCGCGAAAACGTCATCGCAAACCTCCCATAAACAACGCGTGTCTGGTGAACCCAGGTGAAAAGAGTCCGCGCCCGGGGGACTCATCTCCGCGCATTTCCGATTCAGCTTGGTGAACAAAGGCCCTGACACCCACCAGGCTGTGGAAGCTCTTCTGCCGCGCCCTTGGCATATTACCCAAGGAGTGCGACTTGTTGGCTTTGTGCATTCATAGACGCCCCTGCAAAGCCAAACATACTCAGATTTCTTGTAACCAAGTTGTACCTGAGGATACGGCTGCGCTGTTTGAAGATATAGGCAGGATTGGGCGGTTACATCTTGATAAATCGCAGCTTGAAGCTTCACATGTTTCCCCTTTAAATATTTCCCCGCCTAGACGCCTAGAGGAACTTGTTTTTGAACTTACCAAAGCGTGAACCACTATATAAAATGTGGAGACACCGCCCTTTCTCGGGCTGGTTTAAAAGGAAACCCATGAAATTAGAATTTCCCCATCAGAGAAACCCAAGGAACAATGACACGTGGGGACCTCACCCGAAATCACCCGAATCAACAGCACCTCCTGGCCTCCAACCAATGCTTCCCTGAACCAATACCCTCTGGGCTTGCAACTTAGGAAAGGATTTCCAAATTACATGTTTGAACAAGAAAAAACACCAAAAAACACACACACACACAAGCACACACTCACACACAAGCACGCGCTCCCACCCACCCACCCGCACGCACGCACGCACACACACACAAACAAACAAAAAGTACACAAACACACTGCTGTGATGAGGGGTCCAATGAGGCTTCTGTGAATCGTGGCTTTCGCAAATTCAGGCTTCCCACAAAGCTAAAGCCCAGAAACCGGTTGGACTCCAAACAGGGATGAGACATCGATCTCAAGCAAAAGGAACACATAGCAGCCCAAACACCAACCAACAAGCAAGCAATCAGAAAGCCAACCAAGCAACCAGCCAGCCAGTGAGCGAGCAAAGCAAGCAATGCAAGCAATGCGAGCAAACCTCTCTGCCGAAGAATTCTCCTCTGCCGCCGCGGGGCGGCTTCTTGGGCCAGCAACGGCTCCCAGACCCCGCCATTGCACGAGAGAGTCGGTTGGCAGTCCCTTATGGCTCTCAGCGCTCTTTCAGTTGAGCCTTCCTTGGAAGGAGCTCGAGTGCGACCAAATCCATGTTTCTCACGTGTCTCTCACCTAGCTTTGTGTGTATCTCGTCTGCTTCAAGTGTCCATCTAGCGTCTGTCTCATCTGTAACCTGGTTTGCTTCAACGGTGCTCTTGAGCCGCAGCCAGTTGCGCATCCGATTGCCGGCAGCTGCGCGCGCAACTCAGGCACTTGCCAACAAAAAAGAAGTCCCCAGAAATTGGTTTCCCAAGTAACACCGAAAGGGGGTCCAGCACTTTGAGAACCCCCCCTCCCCGTTTCAGTGTTTTCCAAAGAACCTTGATGTGCTTCCCTGCCCTGGCTCAAAAGCCCAAGCCAAACATAATTCATCGGATGAGAAAGGCACATGAGCAGTTGAAGCAGGGATTGCCATGAAGTCAATCGATGAGAAAATGAGTTTGGACGCAGGGGTCGGGAACTTCCCTGCTCCAGGCAAGGCTGAAGGTCCGGAGTCCTGCAATCAATTGGAGGGCTGTTGGGGACAGTGTCAGGCAACCAAAACAATCGGTGGTTTGGAACAGCCATTGGGTGTCGCTGTTGGGCATGGTTCTGGCAACTGGCCGCAGCCCGACCCTCAACGAGGAAAGGAGTGCCACAGCCTTTATGGGCGCCACCGCAGGACAATGCTGGTTGAAAGGAGCCTTCATGGGCGGGGGGGTACACGCTCTTGTCACGGGCAAAGGCCTTTTGCATGCGCGCCTCTGTACTTGGGCAGTTGAATTCGGCACAACGGGGCGCATTTGATTTCGGCGCAAGCTAGCGTGGTGTGAAAAGGCGGACAAGATCAAACAAACCACACTGAACTACAGTCCATGGCGTAGGCATATGCTAACATTAGCCATGTGGATGAGTATATTTCCGAAGGGGTGCTTCTTAAAAAGCGTAGCGGCAGGGTCATGTACCATGGCGACATCCTGCAAATGCGCGCGGCTTGCAATTGCAATGGCTTTGTGCCTTGCCAAATCCCAACGTCAGGGAGCCTCACGGTCTCCAAGCAAGATCCGTGACCTGCACCATCCAACTCGAAGGTTGCTCCCAAGGCTTGGTTTGGGCGAACTGAGGCCTGGTTTACGGCGGGTTGATGGGCTAAAGGTTGCTGGGTGGCCGAGGAGGAATGATGCTGGCGGTTCCTTCTGTCTGCGCGGCATGTTGAGTCCTGCCTGGAAGACGAATTGCTGGGACCCATGCCCATAGTGCCTTGCGACGTCGATCGTGTGAAAGGACCGCACGCTGGTCCCAAACCAATCCCATTCATTCATGTTTGGATGGCACTGCGGACCTGGAACATGGGGAGAAGCAAAGGCTGTGTGGAAGGGAGTTTGTCCAGGCATCCCGGCTCTCAGAAATGTGTTGCCATGACTCGGTTGCCCAAGGGACCAGAAACAAAACGTTCCCTCAAAAAGACATGCCCATTAAGATAACCATCTCCCATGAGGCCACCACTGAGCGTTCCGCTAGCACTGGCACGCCTGCACCCAGACAGGCCCGGTGATTGATCGTTTTTCTTGATTTCCACGGGCCCAAACCAACTTGCGATTTTGCTTTAGGTGACTTGGTCGTCCCCAAAACATCGGCCCAAAGAGAAACTCATCTTTTCTTGGCCCAACAAGCGTACAACAACAAAGGAGAACTCTACATATGTGTAAGGCCCATGCATGTCGTCTGCAACAGTGGTTCAAACAGGGTGTGCTGTGTTTTAATGCTTCCAGCCTAAGATCACCCCACATCACAACGGAAACTCACGAAACAGGCAACCCAGGTGAAGATTTGACCAGCCAAGGGGGAGACATGTGTGTGTGTGTGTGTGCGCGTGTGTGTGTGTGTGTGTGTGTGTGTGTGTGTGTGTGTGTGTGTGTGTGTGTGTGTGTGTGTGTGTGTGTGTGTGTGTGTGTGTGTGTGTGTGTGTGTGTGTGTGTGTGTGTGTGTGTGTGTGTGTGTGTGTGTGTGTGTGTGTGTGTGTGTGTGTGTGTGGGTGTGGGTGTGGGTGTGGGTGTGGGTGTGGGTGTGGGTGTGGGTGTGGGTGTGGGTGTGGGGGTGTGTGTGTGTGTGTGTGTGTGTGTGTGTGTGTGTGTGCGTGTGTGTGCGCGTGTGTCTCGAAGACTGGACCTCCATAACATGGTGTTTCCTTTGTTGGGAGGCTTCCCATCCACCAACCCCATCATGTGGCCATGGGCCTGGCTCCCTGAGGAGTCTTGACATTTGTCTACATCTTCTAGGGGTCCATGACACCCAGCCCCAGAGATCTCAAGTGGCATGGGAATGGACCCGAATTGGGATTCTCTTTAGGGGGCCATCCCCAAACCCTTGAACCCCTTCAAAAACGCAATCTGACGGCCTTCTTCTTGTCCTCCGTTTGAGGCCTCAGGAGATGCATCGACTCGGAAAGCCGCAAGAGTGGCGAGATCCGAGGCGCAGGCCCGCCCAAATGAAGGCCGTCCTCACATAGATGTGTGCCAAAAGCACGGCCCGAGCAGCCGAGAAGCAATGTGCAACTTGGTTTTGACAACAAGCTGGGGCATCATGCAATTCGCATGACCAAGGATTGCCAAAACCGTGGGTTGTGCAACTCGAGGGCTGATTGCTTTCCCATTCCCTTTTTTGCCATTGTTCTTGTTTGGGCTTTTGGTGGCTCCCCTGGAAAGAAAATCGTCCCCGCTGCCCCTTGGTTTCCTCTAACTAAGGCGGACCCCCCCCCCAAAAAAAAAAACGAGGCTTTCATTGCGGGCGGGCGGGTGAAGCGCGCGCAGGTTGGCGGGTCGATATTTTTGACCTGTGCGGGCGCATACGCCTGTGCTGCGTTTTCTGAGCCAGGGGAACCCTGCGATGTTCTGAACCCAACGATTTGCTCCATGGCAAGGTTCCCAAAAACTAAACGACACTGTTCCCAAGTTTGGATTCCTCAAAGACACATTTGAAGCCATATATTTGGCACTACGTGAAGGTGAGGAGTACCACTGCTGAA
Source organism: Effrenium voratum (assembly GCA_963377175.1). Taxonomy (NCBI): domain Eukaryota; class Dinophyceae; order Suessiales; family Symbiodiniaceae; genus Effrenium; species Effrenium voratum. The sequence continues at coordinate 239,882 of CAUJNA010003827.1, forward strand.
TCTCTTTCGCTTCCTCTCTTTGGGCGTGTGGTTTTTTCAAGAGTATGCCCTGTTTGGGTGGCCTTGGGAAACCAGAACCACCTATCTTTGGAGCCCAAATCCCAAGCCGGACACATACCCATTTTCTCTTTTTTGGTGGAATGCTTCCATGTTTGTAGGGGGTAAAGAGGGCTCCCTACACCCCGTAGAAACTCAAGCCTGGGGAAACACACACACGCACACCGTCTTCGCCTTCTAGGAAGCGAAAACCTCTCGCCTCGTGTCGCTCTCTCTCGCTCTCTGTCTTTCTGGCGCGCCTTTGCAGCTGGACCGCCTTGGTGATGCCCGGGGGGCACGGTGGATTTGAAGTCGGTCCCAACGATCTGTTGCCTTTCAAGTGGCTACCAACCTGATGGCAAAAGGGGCCTCAAACATGTATGAATAATGTTTAACAGGTGTATATGCATATATGCATATAGATGTACAGAGTACTAGTACTATGTAAATAGCAGGAGCCTCAAAAAGCGATGGACCTATCACACCAACAAAGACCTGTATTTGTTTGGGAACACGGTGTTTCCAACTAGCATCCAACATGTTTCTTCAAGCCAACAGTCTACATCAACAAGCAATGTAGCTATGCGTGCACATTGTCGGTCGCCCTCGCCTGTTTGCAGTGCACAGAGTGTTTTCAGTTCATCAAGTTTCCGGTGTTTGAATGCAGCCACTAACAGCTTCCTCAAAAATCCCACGGCAGTTTTTGCCCGGATCAGCTTCGGTACAAACCAATGGATCCGTCGTTGACAGAAAGAGCAAACACAACCTATCGTGGGCAAGATAGCGCACCCCGAAAACCCTAAAAGGCCAACCATGGCTTGTAGACACTAACAGCTGCGTGTCTTTTTGGGAAGCCCGTTTTGGGTCGCCCAAGACCTACTGACCGCATGAACATCACCCCAGAAGTGGTGGCTTTAGGGGAAACCCCAGTTTCTCACTTTGATAACCCAGAAAGCGTCAAACTACTAGCCCCAGCCCATTCAAAGACAAACCCAAGCAGCTTTGGCCTGAACGCGAACGGCTCAGTCCGCGGCCGGCACTGGGCCCTGGGCCCCTGCGAAGCGCCAGAGCCTCCGCGTGTAGGGTCCCCCTCCCGCGGGGCCCTCTTTGGGCGTTGGAATCACTTTTCCGACAGGAAGACCATGGCACAAATTGACTGCTCGCTGCCAAGCCGCGTGTTCAAGCATTCAGGATGACCCCTCATTATGTCATGCTTCACAGGCTTCTGCTGCGTGCAACCAAACAACGTGACAAATTAAATTGTTTTCGGCAGGTCATGCGAGATACCGGAGCCCTGGTTCGTCACGGGCAGGCCGGGTATCAACATAGAACAGCCCCTGCTTACGCATCCCTGAGGCTACTTCAGAGAGCAGCACGTACATTCAGCACATTCCAACATCAAATGGGCACAGCTTTTGAATGCAAGTGAGGCAAACGGGAAGCATGATAAATAAAGGGAAGCACGACAAGGGCCAAGGCAAATCGCAATGGTTGAACAGCAAAGGCAAGCACAATGGAAAGGTTCACATCAGTACCTTTGAAAACTGCCATGCAACAAGAACAAAGCTGGCTCCTATCCCGAAACAATATCTAGTGCATGGGCCACACACGTCCATTATCCACCCTCAAAATGTGAAATGATGGGCTTGAGTGGTCCCCAGAAGTCATAGAATGCCACCCCATCCACCTCCCCTGACCCAAAATCCCGCCAAAACTCCAAACAAGGCCGGGGGGGCTTGCCCTATCTGCTTGGGCACTACCTCCAAAATTGCGGCTTCCCTGCGGCTGGGTGGAAAAGGCATCATGTCTTACATCGCCAAACTGAGTCTTGTAAGGAAGCCTGCTAACATGGGAACGCCTCTACTGCGCCAGTTGTTCATACACTCAGATGGTTGAACAAGAATTGGACCCGCTTCGTTGTCTCAGTGAACCACCCGAACAAACATGGATTGAAAGGCTGGAATCCAAATTGGCTTCGTTCTCCTTGGACAGATCTTTGTTTTTCCGCAGCTTGCGTCAGAAAGGCGGCAAAGCTGGCCTCATAACGTTGCCATCATGAAGGTCGCCTCCAAAGCGGTTAAAGGGAAAGCTAATGACCCCACAAACTGTTCGGACGAATTCGAGCCCGCGCCTCGCCAAGCTGCTTGAAGAGCTCGTGCACCTCAAGGACTTCACAGTCTCGGAATGACTTGGCTTTGGCAAACCAAGGCCCGAGGCCATGTTGAGGGGTCCGATGAATCAAGCAAAGTCACACTCATATGTCCCACTTTAAGCATCGTCCCGCAAAAAGGATACTCCCTGCTCTTGGGCCCTGAAAGGTGATCTAACCATCGAAGGGGAAATACAGGAAGCCCCTAAGGGGTGCCACTGAACATGGGAACCCCACATGGAGAAAACCCTTAACCAGCCATTCGCTTTGAGCGAAGCAGGGCCCCTGGAATCTTTCTTGCGCCCAAACGGTACTGGCCGTTTGAAGAGCCAGGCCAAAACCAAAGACTGGATCTACCAAAGGAGTCCCAAAAAGGTGTCAAATTGTGTGACTAAATTTCATGAATCGCTTGAACAACGGCCTGTGCAGAAGGG
>CAUJNA010003827.1:247500-292500 GCA_963377175.1 Effrenium voratum
GCATTGGATTGTGAAAGCCTAAGTCATGCCTGTGAATCCCATGTAGGTTTCGAAAGTCCAGGTCATGGGCTTCACATGGGCTTGGGAATTTTCATGCGACCCATTCAATGCGTCGTGCGAAGCACATGTTTGTTGCTGTAGGCTTTGATCACGTTAGCAAACAAAATGGCCGTTGCAGAAAACTGGCCAAACGAAACAAACCGTCGCGCCGCACCGCGACAAAAACATGGCAGCCGTATGAGGCCTCAGGTATACAATTGTACATCTACATATATGAAGATATACATATATATATATATATACACAGATTGGCATATTTACACCTTTGCACAGTGAGGGGGCTCCCCTGTTTTGGAGGCAACCTGCGCCAATACATAGCTTGCTTTTTTCGGGCCTCAATCCATTGCGCGGTGCTGTCGAAGGACTGGCGGTTGGTCACGTCGTAGCTGAGGGAAAAGACGGCACGGATTCGACGCGGGTCAAAATGTAAGAGCGTGGGCCTTGGATGATATGGGCGTGTCACTGTTTGAGGGTATCTCTTTGTTTGCTCTTGTCAACCGTAAGGAGGACCACGCATTTGGGGGGCTCCCCTACTCTTTAGTCAACCCTGGAGCCCAGTGATTCCATTTACCAGCAGAACAAAGGGAAAGGCACATGTGGCAGTCGGACCCTTTCTGCTGGCATGAGCCCCACGTTCAGGACGGACAACGTCAGCCTGAACCCGTCTACAGGTTGCCAACCAGTTCGGGCATTTGCAGCAAGAAGCGCGCAGGACCAGGAAGGTCATGGCCCAAGATGCAGCCAAGGGCTCCAGTTGCTTCAGTTGCGCCTAAATACAAGATCAACAGTCATGACCATTTCCAAACTGGCAAAACAACAAATCATAAGGGGACGCTGACAGTCACGCTTAGGCTGGTACAATTCCGAATCACAAAAGGGTCCAAGAGACATGTGGCCTAAAGCGTCAGTGCGGCACCAAAATGGGAATGGGCTTCGCCAGTATGCTCATTCCTGCCCCCGGGTGCTCCTCCCAGTGTGGGCATAACAATCATTCAAGGGTAGCACATCTCCGATTGTTGAAGCGAGAAACCAAAAGGAAACCACCCATGGGGGCTTGGGTATTCAAGGCCAACCCGCATGTGTGTTTCCATAGGTGTATATCGCGCCTGAAACCTGCTCGCCTTTCAATCATTTTCAACGAGCAACAACGGAAACAGTTTCTTACTTCGGCCTAACATGCAAAACAAAACACACACACACACACATTCCGTTCATTGATTGAAGGATCCCACCTCTGTTTTGGGCTCCCTCTGCTGATCTCTCGCTCTCTCTCTCTCTCTCTCTTCTCTCGTGTCATGCGGCTTCTATTTATTCCCCAACTGCGGCCAAGAGCTTTAGGTTCACAAAAAGTGCAATTTCAATCAAGCCGGGACCTGGTGGACATTATATTTGGTGAGAATTCAGGTCCGCCAACCTTTTTTGAGTGCGTCCCCCGTTGAAAAATCATAGCCGTATTGGAACATTATTTATCGTTCTCCTCCCCAGCATTTCTGAGCAGCGCACCACACGATGGCCGCCGCGGCGTCACGGATATAGCCACTGACCAAACTCCGGAACCGCTCCTGCAGCCATTCGGTCGCATAATTACCTCTCGCCTAGGACCTTCGGCCTTACTCCCCTATACGGAAGTGCAACGGAAGGAACCCCAAAAGAGCTTCCCTAGTTCCGTCCTACCAATCATGGTTTCTGCGTTCCATGTACATTCGTAAGGGAGTAAAGGCCGCCTTCCAGGTGTTCCACTCCAACCACCGCAGAAACCAACTATGTTAGTGTGGCTGGACCTGGACAGATATTGATTCCAGGGGGCGCCCGCTCCCATGTCATCGAACAGCGGGGGATCTTGCAAGCGAAGGAGCTGGCGGGTGGCCGGGCTGCCGGGTGCGGCGGGGCTGCGGGGTGCGGCGGAGATAGCGGGTATTGAGGGCCCTAATCTAAACAAACAGTAAACATCGCTAACCGATCCAAAACAAAACCCACCAGCCCTGCACCAACCCTAACTAACCCTCAACCAACCCAAAACACCATAATAAACCGCAAACGAACCCTAAACCGACCCTAAACTAACCCTAAACCAACCCTAAAACACCAAACACCAACTCTAAACAACCCACGCCAACCCAAAACCAACTCTAAAACACTCTAAACCAACCCTAAACCGACCCCAAACCCAGCCTAAACCAACCCTAAACGAACCCTTAACCGACCCTAAATTAACCCCAAAACCCAAAACACCCTAAACCAACGCGGGGACCATAGTTTCTGGATCAGAGATTCGTAGTTACTGAATCCGGCATAGCAGTTTCTGAATCGTAGTTTCCGAATCCGGGATTGACCCCTTCAGACAACAAACAAACCCAACGTGAAGCTGACAAGGAGAACATTGCTCAGAGCCGGTAGCCGAATACCAGGCAGGCTGGAAGATTCCTTAGCTTTCCAAATCCCACGTCCCTTACAATAGTTGTCACACCCAAGGTTGAGCTGGTCCCAGACCATGTCAAGAAACCAGCAGTGTTGACAAAATGGTCAATGGATCGTATGTTGCTGCAAATACGTGTTCGTTGAACGGATGCGAGCCAATTGTCGAATCCGCCGGACAGCTTGGAATCCATTTTTGGAAGCTGATACTCATGGGAACGCACAGGCCCGTTTCAGGCCCGGACGTGAACACCTCTGTCAAGTCCGAGTGTCCTTGGAACTCATTGGTTCAAGACATCCGGAGTGAAGCCAGTGAAGCGAGTCAATGAAAATATCCCGTGCCCTGGATGCCCTGGACGCAGAACAGGTCCGGCTGCTTCTCGAAAAGGCGCGTCATCAGCCATTCCTCGTCGAAGCAAGGACAGCCACCATCACTTGCATGCGCCAGCACCTCCTTGTACGGTGCCAGGATTCGTGGGCAGTCTCTGCCGCGGATCGACATGAATTTTGCCCAAATCTTCACCGTACCGTAGCAGGCAGGGTGACCAAACCAACCTCCGTGTGTGCCCTTGTCTTTGTACCTAAAAACGCCCAGCTTTCCAGGCTCTAGTTTCGCTCCTGAACGAAGCGCAGCGTCCTTCAACTGGCCATCACCAACGTTAACATCAATGAGTGTCGTAACTGCGTCTGGCTCTTCTTGGGCGGCCTCGCAGAGCACATTGACCTTGTTCAACCAAATCTTCACCACAGCCCGTTGCAGTGGTGTCAAGCCCATTTTCAGAATGCATGTGCCATTCTCTGGCAGGGGACTCACTACGTCATCATAAGCAAGGCTCGAGAACTTGATGTTGGGCCCGTGCGCCAAGGATTTACAAGGCTCTGCCAAGGAGACGATGCTAGACATGTCACCCACAAAGCCTACATTGTTATATTGAGCTCTTTTGATCTTCTCGCACAAGTGCTTCATGTATTCGGCATAGTAGCCAATAGGGTGCTTGGCATTCCTAGGAACAGGAACAAAATAAATCAGTACCCGCGGCTGTGATGGAGTTACCTTGACAAAATGCCCAGTGGTCCCTCTGACAGACTGTGCAGTAGTCTCGCTGACTGGCTGCGCAGTAGTCTCGCTGACTCGCTGCGCAGTAGTCTCTCTGACTGGCTGCGCTGTAGTCTCGCTGACTGGCTGCGCAGTAGTCTCTCTGACTGGCTGCGCTGTAGTCTCACTGACTGGCTGCTCAGTAGTCTCTCTGACTGGCTGCGCTGTAGTCTCGCTGACTGGCTGCTCAGTAGTCTCTCTGACTGGCTGCCCAGTAGTCTCCCTGACAGGATGCGCAGTAGTCTCTCTGACCGGCTGCACAGTAGATTCTCTGACCGGCTGCCCAGTAGTCTCCCTGACAGGCTGCGCAGCAGTCTCACTGAAGAGCGGAATTGTGGTTGCTCCGACCGGAGCCTGCGAAAGGGTCGCTTTCAGTGCAGAAAGCCTATTTCCTTGTAGCAGGCACATTGTGGGCAAACCGACACAAATGAACGCAGATAGCACGCACAACGCTGCTTTCATGCGTGTGGATCCAAGCAACGGCTCCAAGCCCGTCTTGAGCCGAAAGCAATAATATGCAAAAATAGTTCTCGCAAGCATCTACCCCATGTACGCTGCTACGATATTTTAGCACTGCTTGGCATTTTGGAATGAGATCTGCTTCTGATTATCTGCATTGAATCGATTCAGAGGGCTCAAGCTGCTTAAGCTCGATGCTTGTTCTTTGCAGCGGCATGTTCGTCTTGGGACTCTATGTTGGGCCCGCCCATCGGAGTAATTAAAAGAGGGATCGCATCACAACCCAATCTACACTACCTCATCTTTCGCCCCAACAGGAAGTCATATTTCTGATTGCGCTCACCATTTGATGATTATTGATCACATCAGATACGGGCTGTGCTCCGTCGCTTTGACTCCGGCCTGCCCTGCGGTATCCCAGAGCTGCAAGCGGATCTGGCCTATCCAGCCAAAGACATCGATGTGGGCGTTTCTCACAATTGAGGGCCCCGAAAATGGCTGGTTTTCATGCTCGGCTTTTGTAAAAGCAATGGGAGACCCTCGGACACGGCGCGATTTCCGCACATCAAGCACCAGAGGGTGCCCCAAACAAAACACGCCAGTGTAAAACAGAACCGAGAAGTGATTCCAAATATATGGCATGTGGATGACGTGTTTGGCGTGTGCACTATACCACCCTGACAAGATGGAACAGGATCAGCCGACTGAGCAAATCAAGCACATGCACTTGTGGCAAACCCTGGTTGATTCAGACTTGGTGTGAAAAACGGCAAATGGAGTGAATTCAATGTCTGAGATCCGCTCAAAGTCGCACCTGCTATGTAGAATCCAACGCAAACATCTGTGTCCGCCAAACGCCTTGTCAGGAGCCGCTGTTTGTCAGTTGCCAGTTTGGAAGAAAGGCACCTTTTCGCCCATGTTTAGCCAGGGCAACAAGTGAATCAAGGTCAAACGGGTCGATTCGGTTTGGGCAAGTGTTTTCTGGCGAAAGGGATTCGCTTTGGCGAGTTGTCTCGCGCACCTTCGAATGATCTTTGCGAATGTCGCTGATCAACCTCCGTCAGCGAGGGAACAACCCAAGAGTTTCACCCAAAGTGAGGCCCCCCGCCGGCATAGGCTCGTTTTTTGGTTGTCAATCTTTGGTAAAGAACCCCACCGCACAACTGGGGAACTGGAGCCATGAGCCACTCCATCCCCAGAGCTATTGCTTTGGTTCGGCGCAAAGGGGACTTTGGTCACTGAGTCCTACTGCTTTCCTCACTCCAAAAGACCTGGAAAGGTGATCACTTGTCGCTATGTTGAACTTGGACAGGAGGAAGCCAAAAGGACAACAAAAGGAACCCAAAAGGCAGCCAAGCCCAAACTTGATGCCTGCAAAAAGTTTTGCTTGTTTGTTAGAAAAGCACGTTCCCCCCCCCCTCCCAAAACGTTAGAGGCGTATATAATGGTTCAAGATCCAAACGAGTGGCAAGCGAACCCAGAAACTGACACCATCCGCTCGCAGCGCAGTGTCTGACCCGAAACTGGGCGTCAGGGCTGCCGTTCAGCAGCTGCATGGTCTTAGTCTGAAAGTCCATGCCGATGGTGGTCTCAACCTGGCCATCGGAGACAAGAAACACGTTCCAGGGTTGCAACAGGGGCGCCGCAAACGAAGAATCAGACCAACGAACAAGCATCTCTGGAGCATGGAGCTGACAAGGGTGGCACCCCCCAACAGAAAACGGAAACCAAGATCCATCCCCTCGGCAAATCAGCAAACAAAACAGTAGGGTAACAAACGACTTGTTCTTTTTCGTTGACTTCCCTGTGAACCCAGTCTAAAGGAGGTTCTCTGACAAATAAATACGCCCAACTACTAGCAAGCAAATTTCAGGCCTTCTCATCGAAGGTGTTCTTGAGGTATCGCCTGGGAGGGTAGGGAAACATGTTGGATTTGAGTAGCGGGGAACTCAACAGAAATGGAGGCAACCAAATTGGTCGGAAGACCCCAGGCTCTGACACCGGCCGACAGCCGAGCGAAACTGCCATACCTGTCTGCCTCAACAACCAGACCTTGTCGCTCCTGGGGAGCAAAAGGAACTTGTTTCAACAAATGTTTTTTCTTTTCACATGTTCCCATTTCCAACAATCATGGAGGCTGACAAGAAAGGCAGTTGAAGAAAAAATATAGCACTCTTGATGCCCCTTGTCTATCTTCATGCTTGTAGGAACAAGGTGTGGTCAAAAAAACGGGGTCTGAACAGCTTTACGATTTTGGTCTTTTGGATTCCCTTTGAGCAAAATGATGGTCTGTAGCACCCAGGCAAACAAGGAGGGCCGCACCGAGGTTTTCTGAGACCGGCACACCACAAGAGCGGTCTTGCCGACAGACTGGTCCCCCACCAGGACCACCTGAAGCGGGCGGCCGGGATTCGGGGAGTCTGCAATAAGCCATTGTCCTTGCTGGGAATGCATGGTTTCATGGAAGGACAGAAACCCTCCTCAACGGATTCTTTTCTGAAGGGATAGGATGATAGGATCGGAAAGTTCGGGCTGTTGAAAGGCAGTTCCTTGGTTTAGGAAAGAACCTTTCTCAGGAACTCCGAAAAAAGTTGACAAGTCTAAGCGGTTGAAATGCAATCCCAACTGATCCTCCAGCCCCAGTTCCCAATTCAGGGACTCTTGGCCACTCTCACAAGTTGAAAGAAACGCCGCAGAGCGTCCGCAAAAATGTCTCCCAACGTTCGAACGCCTTTCCGGCACTGTCCGCTCCACATTGCAACTCCCGAAACCAAGGAGAGCCTGCCTTGCAATCTGCATGTTGCCGTGCTGAAACTCCAGGATCTCTCCAAAAAATGGGCGCGCCAGGAATTCGCACTTGAGGTTGTTGTGTTTAACGAACAGCAGCTCTTCCAGCAGGCCAGCGCAATTGAAGACATGGTGGTTTGTTGGAAACCCTTGTAGGGGAGTGGGGGTGGGAATCCTTCGCCCCGGAAGGCGGATCAAGTGTAACTTTTGAATGGTGCAGGCGGTGGTGCCTGGAACCTATCACAGCAAAGAAGCCAAAACCCCATATCACATATCCCACAACCATGCATGCGCTGAACAAAGCATGTCCCATTGTAGTGCTTTTTGGCGTTGATTGTTCGAATAAGTGGAAAAATCTGGCCCCCAAGCTAACATGCTTCGGGAAGGCCTCCCCCCCTCCCCCCCCCCCGCGCCTCCAGGTTGTCAAGATTTGGATGACATCTTCAATTTTACGGGGTATTGCCAAACCCCACATGCCACGCGACTTCAACGATCCCTTGCCGGACCTTGAACTTCGGAACCGACATCGCGGCAGCGGTTGACAAAGCCGGCCACCCAGTCGAGTTTGGGATGGTTTTTGGCTGTCTGCTGCTGGCTGCTGGCTGCTAGTAAAACGGCTGCTAAGCGCCTGGAGTGAAATATGCGAATGGAACTTTAGGAGCAATGTCCATGTTTTGAGCCTTGAAACGCTGCAGTGTCAATATTGCATTGCGCTAGCCCAACATCCAGGAACAACGTAACTGCGGGGTCTTGGGCAACACAGTGAGCACGACTGCACATAATTCCACAATATTCTTGTCAAAGAAAAACAATTCAGAAGAATCGGCCCCCCACTTTGCTGCGGTGGCCGGAAGCTGGTTTGCCGAAAAATTAGCGGCCCTGTTTGGCAACCCCGTTGAAAGCCAGCAAAAGGCATCGTGCTTAAATGTTTGACCGCCCCCCCGCCCCTCTGGCCCATCTCGAACCTGCTTTTCCACGCGCTGCTCAGCGCTTCTTACCCTTCGGCGTTCCGCCGCCGCCGCCGCCGCAGCAGGTTCATTCCCAAAGCCACTGAGGCAAGAAAATAGGGGAAGGTGCCGAAAAGGTTTTCTTTTTTTGCAGGAAGCGTTGACGAACGTCTTGTCGCTCGTTAAAACGGCTTTGTCAGCTTATTGAACAAACGAGGCAAGACGCTTTGCACGTCTAAGCTTTGTTATGTTAGTTTGAAAAAACAATATTTTTTGTGTGTGGATTAGTTTTGGGTTTTTGGCAGCTGGGCGCAATGCGTGCGTTCTTTGGGGTTGTAAATGTTCTTTGAACTTACATCCTCCCTCTTGCCATTGAGTGCCAGGTTTTCTCTCTGAAAATCTTTGCGATGAGGTGGAGTTTTGCGTTGACAAGAACCATAATTTTGGGCAAGGTTTTCTTTTCAATGTTTCCTCTGACCTCACTGGCCTTTTCAAGGCTTCCCCATTTTCCCGTGTTGAAAGGCCTGAATGGCTGACTTTGATAACTGTGATCGCAGAATGAACATAACATCATATTCAAAGTTTCAAGGGACCAAAGAGTACCGTGTATTGCCTAGGCGGCCCTGTTCCCAACTGTGGTAGCGAAGCAAGTCTCTGATAAAAGGGAAGATGTTATCAGACGGATAGCCAAAGCCCAAGGCATGCTTTCGAAACCTACGCAGGGGCTTTTGAAAGCCCAAGCCATAGGCTGAACATGGGCTTGTGAAATTTCGTGTGACACATTGAATGCGCTGCGCGCAGCACAAATGTTTGTAGCTTACTGGCCCACACACTCATGACATGCACATGCTCAGTGAGGCTGGGCCTTGGCAGATAAGTTGCGTAGGATGGGGGGGGTGGTAAGCTTCGATGTTCACACGAACCAAATAACGCACAATGGGGGGGATGGGGCTGGGTGGATGGCAAGCGTGATGTCTGGAAACTCGAACACCCTTCCGCCTTCTGATGTGTGGAAAAACCATGCAAAACATCCCTTTCTTGTTACCACGTGCACAAATGACCGGGCCGATTTGCCGGTAATGGCCATGAATTCTGAACATGACACGTGTACAAATGGCCAGTTGGACACGTGCACCGATGACCGCCCAACCACGTGCACAAATGAACCCCCGCCCCGTGTACACATTTGTACATCATGTGAGGGGCTTCGCTTTTAAGGCAAGCACGCTCCAACAAGATAGCCCTCGCATTCTTTGGGCCTCAATCCATTGCACGGGTGCTGTTGAAGGACAGGCAGTTGGTCACGTCGTAGCTGAGCGCAAAGGGCCTTGGATGATATGAGTCACATTCTTGCGGGTATTTTTTGGTTTGTGCTGAAACTAGAATTCATAGCCGTCCCGGCATATTCTTTATGATTCTCATCTCAAGCATTTCTGAGCAGCGCGGCCGCCGCTGGCCAAACTCCGGAACCGCTACTGAAGGGGCTCCCCAAGAGGCGTTCCTACAAAGCATGGCTTTCTGGGCTCCAGGATAATTTGTAGGAAAGTAAAGGTCGCCTTCCGGGTTTCTCTCGGACGAACCGTTTTAGTGGCAGCTCCCGCCAAGCGATTTTTTCAAGAGGCTGGACACTTTTGAATCTGGACAAATATGGCCATTGAGAACAATAAATGGAATTCCATTGGACGCCCCGCTCCCATGTCATTCGTTACGCAACCAACTTTGGGGCCCAAACTTGCGGCATCTTGCAGTCAGAATTTGTTTCATGAAAGGTCACGTTACTCACAAAAACTGCTTCTCAATCACGAGTTAGTTGACACATGGTGACAGTGATCAAACACTGAAAAGCCGAAAGGTCAAAAGACCGCTTTGGAATGGTGACATTCTGCCTGGCCTTTGGAGGTCCGCAAATTTTGGCACATACGGTCAACCGGCTCCAGCCGACTCTCCGCATGGCCCTAGCAACTTGAGCCTGGGCCCTGGAGCTTGTCACCCAAAATGGGCCGGTCCCCGGTCCCCATGAGCTTTCCTGGGGTTTCTTGGGTCGACCGAACCGTAAATTGGGTCATCTAGGGATCCCCTTCAGTCAGCATCCGAAAGGTGTGTCAAGATCAGCAAGTGAGGGACCATTTCGAGAATACGGGCTGCTCAAGGACAACCCGTGCCATCTTGGGCAACAGTTACGGAGAGACTCGGCTCTTGAAAGTGGGGCGAGTGGCGTTCCCTTAGCCTCAAGTTGTCGAGCCCTAGACAAGCCAGATGGTCTGCCACAAGATTTCTGTAAAAATCCTCCGGAAAGCTTGGAAGCTCATGTAGCTTTGTGAGCTGATACTTCATGGGAACGCACAGGCCCGTTTCAGGCCCGGACGTGAACACCTCTGTCAAGTCCGAGTGTCCTCGGAACTCATTGGTTCAAGGCATCCGGAGTGAAGCCAGTGAAGCGAGTCAATGAAAATATCCCGTGCCCTGGATGCCCTGGACGCAGAACAAGTCCGGCTGCTTCTCGAAAAGGCGCGTCATCAGCCATTCCTCGTCGAAGCAAGGACAGCCACCATCACTTGCATGTGCCAGCACCTCCTTGTACGGTGCCAGGATTCGTGGGCAGTCTCTGCCGCGGATCGACATGAATTTTGCCCAAATCTTCACCGTGCCGTAGCAGGCAGGGTGACCAAACCAACCTCCGTGTGTGCCCTTGTCTTTGTACCTAAAAACGCCCAGCTTTCCAGGCTCTAGTTTCGCTCCTGAACGAAGCGCAGCGTCCTTCAACTGGCCATCACCAACGTTAACATCAATAAGTGTCGTAACTGCGTCCGGCTCTTCTTGGGCGGCCTCGCAAAGCACATTGACCTTGTTCAACCAAATCTTCACTACAGCCCGTTGCAGCGGTGTCCAGCCCATTTTCAGAATGCATGTTCCGTTCTCTGGGAGGGGACTCACTACGTCATCATAAGCAAGGCTCGAGAACTTGATGTTGGGCCCGTGCGCCAAGGATTTACAAGGCTCTGCCAAGGAGACGATGCTAGACATGTCACCCACAAAGCCTACATTGTTATATTGAGCTCTTTTGATCTTCTCACACAAGTGCTTCATGTATTGGGCATAGTAGCCAATAGGGTGCTTGGAATTCCCAGGAACAGGAACAAAATAAATCAATACCCGCGGCTGTGATGGAGCTACTCTGGCGGGCTGTGCAGTAGTCTCTCTGAAGGGCTGCACTGTGGTTGCTCCGGCCGGAGCCTGTGCAAGGGCCGCTTTAATTGCTCGCTGCGATCTGCTTTCCATGATCGCCTGAAGGAAATCCGGATTGGTCGCCTGAGCCTGGAGCTGGAGGACTCGCACATATCGTGAAACGGCTTCAGAAATCCCCTTTCCTTGTAGCAGGCAGATTGTGGGTAAACCCACACAGATGAACGCAGATAGCCCGCACAGCGCCGCTTTCATGGAAGTGAACCTAAGCAATGGCAGGCCAACTGTCAGCCCGCCTTGAGCCAATACGCAAGAATAGTTCTTGCAAGCATCTGCCCCATGTACGCCACTGCGATAGTTCAGCGATGCTAGGCATGCATTGAATCCGTGCTGATTCTGACAGGCTCAAGCTGCTGAAGCTCGATGCTTGTTCCTAGGAGCGGCCCCTTCCCCAACTCAAAAACAACTTCAGATTGCGCTCAATGTTTGATGATTCTTGATCACATCAGATTCAAGGAGATCCCAGAATTGAACCCGAAAAACACGGGCTGTGCTCCGTCGCTTTGACTCCGGCCTGCGCTGCGGTATCCCAGGGCTGCAGCGGATCTGGCCTATCCAGCGAAGCACAAAGGCACTGCCAAAGACATGGATGTGGGTGTTTCTCAAAATTGAGGGCCCCGAAAATGGCTGGTTTTCATGCTTGGCTTCCGCAAATCCAAGGAAAAACAGAACCGAGAAGTGATTCCAAGTATTGGCATGCGTTGTAGCACCCCGAAAAGATGGAACAGGACCAGCCGACTGAACACATCAAGCACATGCACATGTGGCGAACTCTGGTGGATTCAGACTCAGTGTGAACATCAGCAAATGTCTTTGCGATGGTCGCTGATCAACCTCCGTCAGCCAGGGGAACAGCCCAAGCAGCTTCAGTAAAAATGCCCCGCACCCCAGCTGGCAAAGCCCCGTTTTTGATCGTTTTTGGTTGTCCATATTTGGTAAAAAACCTTCCCCAAAGGTTTAGGGGGAAGAAAGGGGTGGGGGAACTGGGGACTCCATCCCCAAAGCAATAGCTTTGGTTCGAAGGGGACCCTTCCCCGTCCCTGAGTCCTACTGCTTCCCTCACTCCAAAGGACCAGATGATCACTTGTCGCCATGTTGAACATGGCCCGCACGGAAGCCAAAAGAACAACAAAAGGAACCCGAAAGGCAACCAAAACCAAGCCCCAAACTTGGTGGCGATTGCCCTCCTGCAGAAAGTTTTGCTTGTTTGTTGATTACTTGATCATGAGGAAAGCACGCCCCCCCCCCCCCCATCCAAACAAATTGCAAACAAATCCAGCAACTGACACCATCCGCTCGCAGAACTTCTGCGCAGTGTCTGACCCGAAACTGGGCGTCAGGGCTGCCGTTCAGCAGCTGCATGGTCTTAGTCGAAAAGCGCATGCCGAGGACCTGGCCATCGGAGACAAGAAACATGTTCCAGCATTGCAGCATCTCTGCAGCATGGAGCTGGCAAGGGTGGTACCCCGCCAGAAAATGGAAAACAAGATTCATCCCCCGGCCGAATCGGACAATACTCGCAATTGGGCTACAAAAAAAGTAGGGTAGACAGCCAAGGGAAACTGCCATCCCTGTCTGCCTTACAACCAGACCTTGGTGCTCCCTAAAGAGGAAGTTGTTTCAACAAATGCTTTTTGTTCAAATGTCCCCCTTTCCAACAATCATGGAGGCTGACCAAAAAGGCAGTTGAAGACAAATTATAATCCCCTTGTCTATTTCCGTGATTGTGGGAACAAGGTCGGGTCAAAATAAGGGGGTCTGAACAGTTTCACGATTGTATTCTTTTGGAATCCCTTTTTGAGCAAACTTATGATCTATGTTGCACCCAGGCAAACAAGGAGGGCCACACCTGAGACCGGCACACCGCAAGCGCGGTCTTGCCGACAGACTGGTCCCCCACCAGGACCACCTGAAGCGGGCGGCCGGGATTCGGAGCCTGCAACAAGCGATTATCCTTGTTGGGAACGGAATCCCCCTTCAACGGATTCTTTTCTTAAGGGACGGGATTGGAGGATCAGTTTGGATCGCAACAGCTCAGACTTATCAACTTTATCGGACATCTCGAGAAAGGCTCTTTCGCAAACCACGGAACTGCCTTTCGCCAGCCCAGCCCCCACACGCAACACGACTTCAAGGATCACTCGCCGGACCTTGAACTTCGGAAGCCCGAGGGATACCTCAGGGCTTGCTAAACCGAGGGATAAGGGGGGCATCGCGTCTGCGCCTGGCTGGTGCCCCAGGCCCGCAGCCAGCAGTCCCTGCCGAAAGCTGTGCATCCCAGCCATCGCCATGAGCTTCGAGTCACCTTCCTACAAGGACGTGGGCAAAAAAAAAACTACAGTGGCGACAGCAGCGCTTGCCAAAGCCGGCCACCCAGTCGAGTATTGGAGTGTTGGATGTTTTTGGCTGCCTGCTGCAGATGCTGGCTGCGGGCTGCTGGCTGCTGGTAAACGGCTGCTAAGCGCCTGGAGTGAAATATGCGATGGGCGTGCTTTAGGACATGCCAACGCTGAGATTAAACCAACAACAGAACCACAAACAACACGGCCCAAGGGCAGCACACATGTCGCCTTGCCGTGCGTGCACTCCGTTGTGGAAAGCGGGCACCTTCTGTGAATTCGCCACTACTTGATCTCCTGAAATGGTCGTGTGACATCACGGAAAGTGGCCAGAGGGGTTGCCGAGAAATTAGGGGCTCTGTTTGTCAACCCACTTAGAAGGCTGCAAAAGACAGCACCACGTCGAAACATGTGCCATAGGTTTGAACCCCAAATCAAACCTGCTTTTCCATGAACTGCTCAGCGCTTCTTCTTGCCCTTCGGCTTTCCGCCGCCACCGCCGCCGCCGCAGGCTGGGCAGGCGTCGAACTGCTTGCCACCTGCCAGTTTCCGTCAAGGGGAGTAGGTTCGTTCCCAAAGCCACTGCCTGAGAGCGGAAGGTGCGGAAAAGGCTTCTTTTGCAGGAATCGTCTACGGACGTTTTGCGGCTCGTCTCGCACCAGCGACTTTGTCGTCTATCTTATTCTAAAAACGAGGCAAAAGGCTGTTCCAAACAATTTACGGCTTTGTTGGTGTGTGGCTGCACGCGATGTGTGCATGCTTTCCTCCTCCCTCTTGCCTTTGAGCGTCAGGTTGTCCCTCTGAAACTCTTGGCTCTCAGGTGGAATTCTGCGTTGCCAAGCACCTTTTTTTTGATGTGCGGGCGTGAGGTTTTCTTTGCACTGCGAGTTTCTCTGATGTTGAATTTTGCTTTGCAAAGCACGGGACGCTGTTGACATCTGTTGACATCTGTTGACTGTTGACCTTACCATCTTCTGGAGGCGCAGGAGCACAGGCAGGACCTCGCTGGCCCTGTTCAATGCTTCCCTCTTTTCCACCACTGGAAGGCAGACTTTGATAAGTGTGATTGCAGAATACAACATGGCACCAGGCAATTGTATGTGTGTAATCTTAGGAGACCCTACACATGGCGGTTGTCCTCTTGGTTTGCCTTTAAACCGCTCCCCAAAGTGGCATCCTCAAGAACACAAAGAAACACAGCATTGTCCATGGATCATGCTTCCTGCTGCCTTTCCCCCTTCCGATCGAACAGGAGTTTTAACGGAACACCGTCAAGAAAGCGGGAAAAAAGGAATCGCACTTGGTGCTAGCCTCGCCTCCCCTTCCAAGCCGTGCTCCCGCCGGAAGCCTCGAAGCCTCTCCATGCCGCGCCTTGCTGGAAGCACTTGGTGCAGTGGTAGACCCCGTAGCGGTACTCCCCATCGCGGCCGCAGAGGTCGCAGGTGTACTCGTCTCCTCCGGTTTCGTCGTCTCATGCCCCGCAAAATGAGTGAAAACCCTTAGAAGTGGCTTTGAGGCTTTGAAAGGGCAAATTAAGGCCTTCAACTACTTCGGCAAGGGTTCCTTTGATGGGGCCCGGCGCCCACATTGGGAGGGGGCCTGTTGGGCTTCCTTCCCCAAGCAAAATTCAGATACTGCCGGCTTCAGGGTACACGATCTTCGACCTTGACACGAGTTCTTACCACCCAGCGTCAGGGGTTCATGACCTGACTTCACTCTCTCACCCTCGCAATTGTCATAGCCATCGCTACCCAGCTCAAGTACCCGGGTTACGGGCTGGACTTAGACCCCCGCAAAAGCTGAACATAGCTCGGTCACATGAGAAAATCACTTTCATTCCTGGGCGTTTCAAGGTTAGGAATAAGGATTAGCCTCCACAAAGACCAGGGGTTCAAACCCTGGTCCCAAACCACCAAATCACCAATCCAAAACACCGAATCAGAGTTGCCTGACCTGACACGCAGCCAGCTGTTCGGTCCGTCAAACTTTCGGTAGTCTGGCGGCCGCGCGGAGAAGGCGGTGAGCTCATGACCCTTGGGGCACTCCACCTGCGCCTCAAACAAAAACAGGGACAACTTGGCCCACAGGTCTGTGTTCAAAGAGGGACCCCCCCAAACAAATATATCTTCCTTTTGGTGTCCCTTTACAACAAGGTGCAAAGGGTAGCTGAAACAAAACACACACCCCTTCCAGATCCTTCATATTTAGCTTCCCTAACATACGTCATGTCGAGGAGGCGCAAGGGCAGGGCAATCCGGCCCGAAGCCACCGGGCTGGTGGAACTCACCAGTTTCAAACATCAGAATTCCAAGCGAAGAGCCTAGTTACCAAAGGCCAACTTGTGGAAAGAAGCTGCTCCCATCCCCCAACCTAAGCCCGCACACACAACACGAACAAAATCAGCGCCGAAGAACCTCACAAGCTCACAAGTTGCTCTCGAAGGCTTCCACAATGCCCGTGAAATGGATGAACATGGCGCATGCAACTACTAGACAAACATAAGAGACAATGAGGCAAGGCTCATATACTACTGTCTGAGTCTCGCACTCGTGGCTGATTATTTCGGGATATGTTGGTGCTTTTTGCGGCCAAAACGGCTGGCGCAAGCTTCACCGCCGGCGCCCGAGGCTTCGCCGGCTCGGGCTCGCCTCGATGGCAGAAATTTGGGTGAGGCTCCAGTGGTAAAAGGCCCCCAAACAAGAAGGGATCCCCACAATAGCAAGCCTTAGGTTTTGCGCTTCAAACATCACCCCGGCTCAAACGCCCCAAAAGTTGTTTTTTCAAGTTTCTTTCTGCGTGACCCAAGGGCTGAGGCAGCAAGACTGTGGGTTTGGCTTCTGTTTTTGAGGGCACCCTTTTGGGATGTTGTGTATTTTTTGGAAACCAAAGGGAACACCACCATAAAGTGGGGGTCCCCATTTCAAGACACACCCAAATCCCCTCGCAAAAGCGAGGGAACTTGGAAAGATGTCCCTCGGCAGTGTCTGGGCTTCAACTTTTCGAAAGGAAGCGAAAGTGGGCCGCGGCCCTCCACCCTCCGCAACGTTCCAATGCAAAACCCGAAGAAAAAGCAAGTCGGACCAACAGGGCGCTATGCAAACATCCAACAAAGGTCCGGACACAACAAGCTTTTCTGGTACAGCTCCCAATTGCCAGAGTTTTCCATGGACCGAGACCTGCGAAAACCTTGTGCTGGTGACCCTTTCGAGCAAAACACGTGGTTGCCCTCTGATTGCTAGCCGGGAGGGTGTTCAAAATGGAGGGCGGCAATCCCAGCCAACCCAAGGAAGGGTTGAAGGGTTGCATTTCGGATTGCCTTGCAACAACCCAGATATTGAAGGACTCTAAGGCGACACTCCGGCTGCTTCCACAAAAGCAACCAAAGGGGCGAGGTTAGTCACAGCCCCAAGGGCCAAAGCGCTGTCCGAGTCGGAGCCCACCAAGGCCTCTCGTTCCTGCGGCTAGGTCAGGGCTCTGCATATGTCCAACCGAAAAACATCACCCCTACCAGGGGAAACTCGCCTGCTGGCCAAAACGGTGAGGCTCACAACTACCAGCAACGGGCAATATAGGAAGTGATAAAGGGGGAAACAACTGCCGGGGCTTTTCCCTGGCTTTCTTTCCGAGAATGGACACCTTGGTGATTGTCGGGCACGGGGGGTACCAAAAAGCTAAGAATACCTCTAAGCCCAGGGATTACGAAACCAAACCCTCTAGTTGAGTGAAGGAATCTTGGACCATCGAAAACTTGATGCCGGCAAAGGTTGCATGCGTTTGCCTGGCAGCTGTTCTCCTTACCCCCCTTCAAATTCACATGGAGCCCTTTTTGGGTTCTTTTCGTCAATCTGCAGGAGATTCAGTCTTTCACCTGCCCGAACTTGCAGTGCTTCCAGTTACCCCTAAGCAACCAGCCACCTCGCACTTTCGAACCGCCCGGAAGTCGCCCAACGATCCGCTCCTCCGCGCTCAGCATCTTCAGCTGCCGCCTCAGCGCCGCCTTCTGCTCCGCCGACTGCGGCGCCAGGCCGCGGATGCGGCGCAGCTCCTTGCGCCTCGCCGCGTCACCTGCGAAAGACGGCAGGCCGAAACGGGCGGCACCTGGACGCGTGGCTTTTGTTGAGGGTACTCTTTTGGGGTTGGTTGCACCTGACACCAACATGCAAAGCACAGATCGTGGGGCTTTTCAAATTTGAGACAGCACAGATCGTGGGGTTTTAGGTGCTGAGGCCCAACACAGGATCGGCGTACCCGTTTGTGGACCGCAGCCCTTGGAACAAGCCAACAAGCTGTTTCCGTTCTGTTTGAGGGTGCTTGAGATCAAACCCCAAAGCAGACATTGTACGCCTTACTTACGACAAATCTAACAGAAACCTGGTTTGGAAACTTGCAACCAAAGAAGGGAACATGTTCAAGGGGCCCATCCTTCAGACCATGCTATCCCTGTTTTGGGGGGGGCTGAGGAGAAAAATCGCACCACCAAGGCCAAACAGCAAAAGATGCGCAAACACTACTCTTTGTTCCCCAAGGGGGGTGCTAAGCCCAAGTCTCCCCCCCCGCTCCCCAAAAGGAGAACCCTGCCGGGGGCGGACCCTGGGTACCCCCAAGCCCGAACAGCCCTCGGGCCTGCCAGGAGGTCCTCCAGGGCCTCTATTAGCTCCTGGCGAGGCCGAGTTGGTTTGGAGCCTGGCTTGGCCTCTCAGAGCAATGGCAAGGGAGCCAATCTGACGATTAGGAGCTTCTTAGGACTAGTAACGGCAATAACCTTTCCATGGTAAGAGCTTGGTTTTGTGGACCCCACCCCCCCCGCCCCCTTACAGCAAGCAATAGCTTACCAACAAGCAAAATTGTCCATACTCCACCCTATGGTTTTCACGCCATTTCAAAAGCGCCCCGCAAAATCTAACATTAAAAAATTGCATAAATCCCGTAAAAATCAATCCACCCACCAATTGTTTTAAGTTATTCATAAAAGCATAACTTAAACCAACTCAATTTTCCTTAACCTCATTCTTTTTTAAATTCTCAATATGCTTATCTGTTCTTTCATGTCTTGCCTTGTTGCATGTTCTGACTTCACAATTACAAACATCGCAATGATAATTTTTTTGTCTGTATGCTTTTTCCCTTGCTTTTACTTCTTCGTTTTGCCTGTTTTCTCTCCTCCTTTCATTTACTTCATCCCTTCGTTCTACTGTTTGGCGATGCCATTTGTTCCTTCCCTTCTCACGGCACTTGTCGCAATTTTTGTAGGGTTCCGTGAAAAATTCCACACGCCTATTTCTTTGACAACCCGAGCAATATTTTTTATCCATAATCCTTACATAGTAAGGCATCATCCCTTTAAATGGTTTTAGACATAATCCATAACATGAGCTTAGGGGTAAGCCCCCTGTCCCGAAAAAACCCACCAAACAACAAACCAAACAAAAAACCAAACAACCGACCATACAAAGGACTTTTACAAACCCTACACTTTCAGCAATTCATGCCTCAACAATGGTCTGGGTCTTCCATTTACATAATAATATTTCTGCCCTAATTTACTTTCTATTCTTTCAACTGTGAAGACTTCTTTTAACCAATGACTTGTCTGTGCTTTTTCACTTCTTCCCTTTTTCCTTAATATCTTTACCCGACTGGACACATCTAAATCAGGATACACACGGGTTTTTCTGGCATTCATTGATATATTCAGTTTCACTTCAAACTCATTCTTTTTCTTCCTTGCTTCTAATGGTGTCATTTTCGTAACGGAACTTACTAATTTATTATTATATGTCAATAATATTTCTAAATTGTAATCAACCCATTGGATGTCTTGCTTTCCTCTCTTCTCATCCGCCTCAACTCTTTTAAATAACATATCTTTGTAGGTTTTTATAAATCTTTCTCCAAAAGCAGGGTGGCCTCTCGTGGTGTGTAATTCAATTTTTTCCTCATCAAGATAATCTGTAATGGTAGAACTAAACAAACTACCTTCTTCGTCGCTGTATATCATTTTGGGTTTTCCGCCCATTTTCTTAATGCCTTCCATTATGCCTGCTAATACGTCTGGCGGTTGCTTACTTGCAATAGGTATTACAGTAGCATATTTACTAAATATATCAATTAATATTAATCCAATTCTAAACTTTTGATTTTCCAAATCATTTTTTGAAATAAAAAACAAATCTAACTGAAATTCCCAGAAGGCATGAGGAGCAACAAAACTATTCTGCCCTCGCATTTTCCTTTTTTCCTCAACATTCTTTTTAAAGAACTCATTAACATCGTCCGCAGTAATAGTTTTATCTTTCTGTCTGGCATCTTTCAACGTTATTCCTTTACTGCCATAACCGCTTTTGTCATAGTAAATATCACTAATTATTTTTTGTTTATCCATATAATAAATTAAGATTTATTATATTGATAATATTATTTATAATTTAAATTCAGGATAATAAGTTAATTGATGATTATTAAATTGTGTATATATCTTACGTCTGTCATGCATCAGTTCAAAAATAATATTGATATCTCTCACGGTATTTTTCACATTAAACTTTTTGCTTTCAATATATGATTTAATGTCTCCTTTTAAATCAGACCCGTCTCTCCTACGATTCAACAACATCCATAATATGTGGTTAATCATTTCATACTTTTTCTTACCGATTTTGAGAAATATTCTAACATAACTATAAGGTGGTCTTTCATACACAGATAAAAATATCAAAATTTCATCTCCAACATTTCTATTATTTCTTCTTTCCAAATTTAAATGATATCTGATTAATTCTTGATTATTTCTCCATTCCTGACAAATTTTACATTCATCTTCTTCACCCAAAGCATAATCAATAATATTATTAACTATTCCATTAGGTAAATTCATTTTGTATAATTCCATATGTTCTTTTTTGAAGTGGCAACAGTCATAGCATTTCTTATTGATATAATTATTTACTTCTTGTTCCTTCATTACTCTCTACTATATATAGGTATTATTTCTTTAAACCTTTTTTAGTCTAAAACTAAGATTTTAATATAAAAAATATTAAAATCTTAATGAGCTGAAACATTACAATATACACAGAATGAAGTTGAATTATCTATATGGTGAGCGATTGAATTATCAAGGCGCTGACAAGTAAAATTGCTACATAATTTACCTTTCTTCGCTTCAAAGTTAAATGAAGTATTACACTTTTGGCATCTGGCGCGAAACTGTGATAAACACCATTCAGCGCTTATGTATTCTTCTTCGGTTATCTCTCTCTTTGCCCTCCTGTCTTGTATCTTATAATTTTCTACTTTGTTTTTAAAATATCTCATTATCATATTTTTATCCATTTGCTTATCAAAGTCTGGATTACAATAAAATTTAACTTTCCTAAAATCAACACAGCGAGTCAATGCCGTCCATATCCACTCTCTGCTGGTTATGGGTAAGTCCCATTCGTGAATAGTTATGCTTTCCTTTACGCTTGACCCCTGGCTTGAATGACAAGTAGCACAGTAAGGATAGATGAAGTTTTTATCTACAATAGGTTCAGACAACATAAACTCATCTTCTTGTCTTGCTATATTCTGTAATGTTATTTGCTTCCCTAATTCATCATCTTCTATCTTTGTAATCCTGTATCTCAAATTGATATTAACCCTTGGTTGTTTAATCCATGTTCTGGCAACCAAAATATCACCCACTACATATTTCTCACTTATGTTTAATCTGTCTCTAATCTCATTTGCTACATTTTCGCATCTCATATTGGTATAAGCGATATTATGCTCTGATGCCATGATGTCATCGGTTAAATAACTGTATTTAAGTATAAACTCTTTGCGTGGAATGTTGTTTTCCCACCAGTCATTATACATATCATTTAATATTTTTCTGTTTCTTTCTCCTTCTGCGCTGTCCTTTGCTCCTACTCTCTTACATATTTTTAAGAAAATATTATATTTAAACATTGTGTCTATACAGTTGTCAATGTATGTTGCGGGGTCTTGGCAGTTTGTCATGGTTTCCACCCCTTCTAATTGTTTTACATCACCAGTAGCAATTCTGATGATATGAGTGTTGTTTTCCATAAACTGCCAAACTTTATTCAAAGTGTATAAATTCAACATATAAATCTCATCAAACACTATTACATCATAAGGCGAATAATCATAAATTGGTAATTTCTCTCCGACATCTTCATGAACGGCAATGCTAAAAAACTTGTTATATGTTGTTGCTTCTATTCCTTTATCTTGTATTTCTTGTAGTTGTCGGTTGGTAGGCACTACAAATAATACATTCTTATTCATCTTTTGGAAATGCTGACCTATATAACTCTTGCCAGTGCCCGGAAATTTACCCCTAATAATTACTGGATTTTGTTTAATAACTTTTTTACAAATGCTTTCAGTATTCCATTCATCTTCAATAGAAATATTAATATTCTTAATCTTCGGTATTTCAGGTAATTCATTAAACTTATACTTATATGGTTGGGTTGGTAATGTTATAGTGTGCTTCTCTTCAAGTCTCCAGTCGCCTATCTCATCACCAAATTTCAGCAGTCCCTCCCGCCATTTTCTTAAATAAGTATATCCATAAACTTTATCCAAATCGTCTTCGTGGATAGTTACGCTATCTGTTTTAATACTATACACTTTAATATTACTATCAGTTAATGTTTTATATGTTTCATACATTTTGAAATTATGGTATTGTAGCAAAAGCTCTTTGATGTATGTAAAACCGTTGCTCAATACTTTTTTATCTGACACATTCAATACATAATATGTCATGCCTTCTGTATCCTTTACTCTCATTTCATCATCTTCTAATTCTTCTAATTCTGTTTGGTACTGACCGATTGTATAGATTTTACTGTTTGGATTCAACTTTTGATAATAACACGCCTCCCTCAATGAGTTAAATGTGCTACTTTTCTGTGATGTGTTATGAGATTTTTCCAGCATACCGATGCTGATGTTTGCTACTTTCTTTTGTAGTTGCTTATTTAAATCTTCATTGCTTGATATGTTTGTAGAATAGAGTTCATCAATTATTTTCTTGTAATTAACTTTATAAACATGATTAGGTTGTTTGTAATATAATATCTTCAACTTAATATCACGCTTTAACAACTGCTTTAAAAACTTACCGTAAATCAGATTATATTTCTTGTTAAAAAATATGTTTCCCTCATAGACTTCTACAATGTATAAAGTTAAATTATTAAGACTATTAATATCGCAATTTTGAGTAAAGGGTTTAAACACATCAAACTCAGTAAATCTTGGGATGTATTTGATACAGCACCCGCCAAAAGCAAATGCCTTTCTAATGTCAATCTCCCTCAACTTTTTAATATTAACCTTATTATCAAAAATCCCAACCGGGACAATAGTTTTACACTCCTTCAATATCTTAATATCAACTTCATTGTAATATGATAAGTGGATTTCCTTAAACATGTCCTTTTGAAATCGGAACATAGCACTAACAATACTATTATATGTGTCTTCATCATCAACTGCCACATCTTCATCAATCCTATCTTTTGATAAACTCTGTGATACAATATTATATTTAATGTATTTTTTGAGTTTTTTGTAATAAAACTTACACATAATATTAGCAATTTGTCCGGAATTGCCATATTTAATGTAGGGTTTGTATCCTGCTTCGTTGAGTTGAAAAAATACTTTTACCATATCATTGTCAGAATGTATTAAGGCATATTCTTCTTCATCCCGCATTTTTAATAAATCATCTACATCATCAAACATTTTATACTTAATAGGTTCATTCCTGTCAGTAATATAAAATCTGCTTGTAGTTGGTGCTTTAAATCCTTCCTCGTTTGCTTGCATTTGTCTTAATGTGTTTAAATCATGGTTTAACAAATAAATATGGTTATTCTTAACTAATCCTCTGAACATTTTAACTCTGCCCTTTTCGTAGTCTTTGGGGTCGTGTTGATAAATTAAGCCTCCTGTAAAGTTGTAAAGTCTGACTGGAATATTGAGGAATTTAAAGACCCTATCCATTTGGTTTATTGATGCTCCATTATTGATAAACTCTTCTTCTGTCATTTCCAGCAATTCTAAAATCTTATTTCGGGATAATGTTTTAGCATTATGTGCCTTCTTTGCTCTTGTCAGTTCTGTCCCTTCAAAGTTTTCAAGTAAAGCATTTATCCAACATTCATTATCTTTATATTCCTTCTTTTGTAATGCTTCTTTTATTGTTAAAGCATCGGCGTCAACTTCGGTCTGGATGTATCTATAATAGATGCTTATATTCTGACTTTCCCTCAGTGATTGCTCTCTTTCATCGTAGTTTGAGGTGTCAGTTTCAACCAGTTCAGCTCTTTCAATTCTAATGGCGTCAGCGTATTCCACAAGATGCCCTATATCATCAAATTCGCTACTGGTGTTCATCAACAGCATTACCCTTTTGAATAAGCTTTTTTCATCTATATGATATTTTCTAATCTTTCTACTTACTACTGTTTCTATAAACTGATTTGCTTTGACATTCGCCTCGCCTAATGATCTTTGTCTCCCTGATGCTTTCAGTAATATAGGATAATATGCTATGCCATCTAATATAAATGATGGTTTCTTTATTTCGTCTCTATTAGCAACTGAAAACAGCATAAATTTTACATCATAAGTCTTCCTGTTCTTGAAAATATCCTTTGCCTTTGTTGCTAATCCCGATATTGCTTTTCTTTTAAAGATGGGTTGCTTGTCGTGTGTTTTAATTACTGCTTTAACTTCCTTTGCTGTCCTTGCTTTCTTTGCTGTCTCTGCCATTCTTTCGGTTATGGGTTCTGCTTCTTCGTACTTTGCCACTGCTTTATCATATATCTTCAATCCTGATTTTCGTTTCTTTGTATCATTGATGCTGATGTCATTTATCAATTTATTTGCCGTTTCATATTGTGAAATCTTGCGGTCTTCATACAAATCAACTATTTTATTGATTTTTGCTTGTATATCCGGCGGGACTTTGCCAATTTTACTATCTCTTGTAGTTCTCAAGTTCTGGGTATATTGTTGGATAAGTTTTTTAGTCATGAATATATTTATATTATATTTATAATAATAAGTACTTCTTTAAATGCTTTTGTCTTAAACTGAAAATTAATGATATGTCTCGAAACAGTCTTAAAGAAATGTTACCATATAATATTAGAATAAAATGACCACACAAAAGAAACCCGAAGATATGACATTGGCAGAAATCAAAGAACAAATGGCTTTGTATTGCCGACTGTATTATCATAAGAGAAAGGAAGAAGACCCCGAATATATGGATACTGTAAGGGCGAGAAAAAGAATAACAGGCAAAGCATTGTATCACAAAAAGAAAGCGGAGAGAGAAGCAATGGAGAAGAAGGAAAAAGGAGAAGAAGATGAAGATAAACCAAAGTATCACCATAGCAGAAAATACAAAACAGAATATGCGATGGTTGCTGTCGCTAATTAGTTCTATTTTAGATTAATAAAATAGAATTAATTTTAAAGTTTGATATTAATATGAAATCTTCGTTAGTTCCTTGATGTTAAGAGTATTACTTATCGCATAAATATTATTTAGACTTTTCTTTTTTATTTTTATTTTTAAAGACTTCGTTTTCCAAATATTCTACACGATGGATTAGTTTTGATAAAGCATCCCAACTAATACAAGCCATTCTGTCATAACACATTGTTAAGTATTCTCCCGAATCATTTACAATATTATATTTAGGATTTGTGTATTGTTGAACATCTTGAGCAATCCATCCTAATTCAGTTTTTTAGTTTTTTGATTTTTAACAAATGTTTTAATCTTAATGTTTTTTACCATATTTATAGTGTCATCTTCTACATCTTCTATATTATCTTTCAGTCTCTTATCACTACTTAAATTAAATCCATTAAATGATGAAAATTGAGTATCATCCAATTGTAAATATTTCGTGCCATCAATAAAACTATCGATAGTTGTTGATGCTTCTAATCTTAACACAGCATCACTATTTAAATGTCTCAAATTGATTTTATGAGCAATTCCAAAAGTCATATCACCGTCAATAGTCCAGTCGCCACGTAATTCGCTATTACTTCCACTATTCAAAATAATTTTTTTATCAGCATATGTTGAAGATAATCCAACAACCAAATTAATAGAGTTTGACGTGTTGCTATTCCTGATTATTAAATCATTTGTATCGACATGCATTTCAGCATTATCAATTATTAGTTTTGATGTGTTGCCAAATTGAACATTGCCACTCGGTGAATGTTGTAATAATAAAGTATTTCCTGATACTGACTGAACTTGGTTGACTTCAACCTTTTTGCCAGAAACCATTGTTAAATCGCCATTTGTATATACATCACCTAATACATCAACTGGCTTATTGAATATGGTTTTTGATACAGCACCGTCGCACATAAAATATTGGTTAGAAGAATTTGTAATATCGCCAATACTACAAGCAACAAAATTAGGATGATGAATATAAAAACCTTCTGTTGCCGCGGGGGTGTGTGTTTCTAAATATGGAGTTAATGCATTGTCTAAATTATCAATTTTAGTTTTAATATCTGTTGAAAAATCATTATTTGTAAATAAATTACCTTTCATATAAACAGCACCTTCAAAATATGATGTTCCATGTGCTTGAGCAAAATTGTATGAAGTATGAACATTACCGTTAATCGTAATTCTTGAAGCATTATTAGGTCTTCCAATAATGACATCTCCCGTATTCCATCCTAGCCATAATCTATAAGCTGTAGCACCTGTTAAACCTTGATAAGAGTCCAACTGACAACCTCTTTTAAATTCTAAACGTTGATTACTTACAGAATCTTGAATTCTAAATATAGGATTAGTTGTATCGGTTAAACTAAGTATTAATGGCGAGTTCATTGTTTGGGCAGTTGTGATTGTTTTATCTAACTTTTGTAAATCTGCTGATATTAAACTATTTATTGTATTTGAATTTTGAGTTATTAATAAATCTTGTGTCGTGTTGTCTGATATGATTGAGGCAAATGTATTACTGTATGCGGTATTTGTATTGAATAAATTAGTATCATTTGTATATAATGTTGATACATCTGCTTGAATAGTTGTTTTTTCAGTTGTAGTCCAAGAAGCACCCGCGCCTGCTTGTAAATCTGCTATATCTGTTAAAATCGTTGATATTGTGTTTCCGTGTCCTGTTATGTTATTAAGGTTTGTGTCAATTAATGATATATGCGATGTTATTGTGTTTTGATGACTATTAACAAATGTCATATTACTGCCTACAGTGTTATTTAATATTGCTATTCCATTTGTATTTGTTGCGATGTCGCTGTCGTGTGTTGTTAATACTGCTAAATGTGATGCTAATGTGTTATTGTGTCCTGTGATTAAAAACGAATTGGAACTAATACTATTGTTAAAACCACTAATTAAAAAGGTATTAGAACTAATATTATTAGCATTTGTGTCAAGTTTAGTTGTATTTGCTGATATAGTCGGTAGTATTGAAGTTATGGTTAATCCGTGTGCTGTTATATTATTAAGGTTGCTTGTAATTGTTGTGTTTTGATTTACTTGTTCGTCAAACATTGTTGTTGATGTTGCGTTAATTCCTGATATTGCTGATATGTTTGCATCTATCTTATTTTTCTGTGCTAAAATAAGAGTATCAACTTCTTCAGTAGTATAACCTCCACCTAATGCGCCTGCGGTGTCTGCTAATTCTTGTTTTGTAGCATAAACACTGCTTAATGTTGATGGTTCTGTTGAATTTATTAATACTAATTCACTTGCTATAATTCTGTTTGATCCGTCCAGTGATAATGTTGAAAACATAATTATTATATAGTAGGTTATATAATAATTATATTTTATCTTTTCTTTCCTCTTGAACCAAATATATTCTTATTTAATGCATTATATTTTTCTTGCTTCTGTCTTAAATATTCATTTTGCAATAATTGGTAATGTTGCGCTATATTTTGTAGCGGGTTTGGAGGCGGTTGTGGTTGCGATCTTCTTGGGGGCGGTGTGTTCGCTATTATATTATTTTGTTGCGGTTGTTTGTGGAATATGTTGCTCTTCTTCGTGATATTCTACCTTCTGGGGTTTTGCTATTGGAACTGCTTTTGGTTTAGGTTTTATAGGTTTAGTTTCTAATGGTCCTTGGCAATTGCGTTCGTGACTGTATCTATATGATTTTAATGTTAAAGTTTTGGCACATTTTGGACAGGTTATTTTCTTTTCATTGCGTGCTTGAGTTTTTGAGTTGTTTTTCAATGGTTCTATAGGTTTCGCTTCTGTTGGTGCTTCTATTGTTGGTTCTGCCTTTGGTGCTTCTTCTTCAATTGGTGGTAATTCATTTACTGGCTCGTCTGCTTCAATTGTATTAGTAATTTCAGGTTCAACTTCTGACATATATAATATATTATATAATTTGTCTATATGTTTTATATATTTTGTCTATATGGACAAATTGAGAAATATTAATATTAATAATTTGATATAAATATTAATATTTAGGTTGTTTATTCAATTATCTAATTGAAAGAGAATGCTAAAAGAAATGGGAACGCCATGAAAATCAATTAATTCGTTTCTTGAAGTTGTTATTCTAAAGTGTAGTCTCTTAATATTTTTACCGCCTACATCAATAAAATCTGCATATATGGGCGCTGTAAAATCTGTTATAACTCCGCCAAGTTGTTGATTGATTTGAACTTTTTTAATTACTGAACTGCTGAAATTGTTAGGCGCTGAATATTTATAATCGCTTAATTGAGGACAATTTATGTATATATTCTGAAAAGGAACTAAATTAAAATATCCACTTAACCAAGATGTCGCAGGATCATAGGCAATATAATTACTTAATAAATAGTTAATAGACTTTGGTCTCAAGTTGTCATATTCAAACTGTCCTCTGTTCCATTTGTCATTTACATAAGTTTCTAATTCTTCATCTGTAGGTATTTTGATTTTGTAATTTAGAGGGTCATTTAATTTAAGTTCCATTTTGCGTTCGCTTTGTCCATATACTGTTAAGAATAAGTCAGGTGCAATATCATTAAATGCCGTGTTTAATTCCGTTTGTATTTTGTATGATAATTGATTAGCATAATAAATTTCACCGGATACATCAACGGCAGTGCTTCTCAATAAGACATTGGAACTATTATACAACATAATATAGAATCTTTCATAAAAACCCTTCTCTGTTGTATAAAACGGAGTGCTGAATGAACACTCTGTCACGAACATTTTTGTTCTTGGTGGAATTTCAAAGTTTTGGTCAAGTTCTATAATAAAATCGCTGGTGGAATTGCTTTCTGGTAATCTATAGGCACTATCAACATAGATTTTTTTATATGTTAATCTATCACTCATAAATATAATATACAATAGAAATTATATTATAATTATTATTATATGATTGGACGACAACTATTATTAGGTGCTATTGAAGGCAGGACACCGACACAAATAATGGCAGGTGTAGCAAGTGATAAAGCATATACAGCAGGTAAGGATTTAATAGAAGATGTATTTTTTAATCATAAAAAGACATTGGAAGACAAAATAGGAGGTTTCAATAAACATTTTGATAAGCAGATAATGAAACATAAAACACGATATGCTGAAGAAATTAATGTTCAAAATAAAAATAAAATCGATGATGTCAAGGGTTTAGACGCCGCGTATTCAAATATAAATGGAATAACAAGAATAGGCAACACTTTATATATTGGTGGCACTGGTGCTAAAACAGGACTAGACCACAAAGTCAATGATGTCATTGCAGATTTGTTTTTTATTCCTACTCATAATGTTCAATTAAGCGAAAGATATAAAGACGCAATGGAAGAATTAAGGAAAAATCCAGATGTTACTAGAATTGTGTCCCATTCCCTCGGCTCGGCTGTTGCACAAGAAATCAACAACAGACACGGCAACAAATATGCTACTACTGTTTATTCATCACCCTTTGTATCAGGAAGTAATCAACAGAAAAACCCGCGATACTTACGATTTAGAAATCGCGGAGATCCTATAGCAATGTTTGATGACGCGGCAATAACTGGAGAAATAGAAAGCAATAATTTATTAGATAAACACAGTTTCAATAATTGGGAAGGACAAGGTATGACTGAAATTAATCCTACTACTGATATTTCTAATGGGTTCAACCCGAATGATAATTCGGGTTAAATGCTTCGCGTTTCAATCCTAATTCAACACCAGAACAATAAAATATCAATAATATTAATAATAATGTTTAGAAATAAAGACAAACAAAACAAAATTCCATTAGAGAAGAAACTGACAAAAGAACCGTCAAAATACGATAAACAATATAAGAATTTAGATTATGATACTATAAAAGATATAGTTGATACAAAAAACAATTATTTAATAAATACTATAAAAAATACAACTTCAAATAATTCTACTACAATGCTTTCACATAAGAAAAATATAAAAATAAAAAAATAAAATCTAAGTTTATCATATATAAGTAATGGATAATATAATTGCAGAAAGTGAAACTACAATGATTAACTCGTTAAATTTTGGACTTCCAGAAACAGCACAATACATCACTGACAGAAGACACGTTAATTATTTTCCATCGGGTAGTAATGTTTATAACCCGAAAGCGGGTAATAAACAAATTAGATTTCATATATCAGGTGAAGACAACACATATATTGATTTATCAAGTATTCGTTTATTTGCAAATCTTCAAAACACTGACGGAACACGAAGTCATTTTTTACGACCGTTAGGTAATTTATCATCCTTCTTCAGTCGTTATAGATGCACTGTTGGCGGGCAACAAGTTCAAGATATTATTGAATACAATAGGCACTGTGAAACGTATAATTCTTTTAAAAGTCAAGATGCCCGAGATATGGATGATTTAGAAGGCGGTGCTAATCCTCGCTGGGATGATGACTGGCGACATACTTATGCTACTGGACTGGCAGAAATGTTAGATGTCAATAAAAGAACTGATCCCGGTACTGCCGACCCCGAGGCAGTTACGTTTGGAGCAACGAAAGACCATAACAATTGGGGAGATTTAACAGCACGATATACTCGCCATTCAGTAGCAGGAATTCCCGGCGCTAATGGTTATATGAGATTAGGACATAAACCAGTATGCGGATTGTTAGAAAGCAATTATTATTTGCCTCTTCGTTATGCTCCACTTGAACTGGAATTTACAATTGTATCAGACGAACATGCACCAGTTATTGCACCCTTTACTAAAACAGATGACAATGTTCATATTGATGCCAACGGTTATTATTTCACAACTGGAGACACCTCAACACTGTGGGAATTGAATAACATAATCATTCGGGCCGAGGTAATTCAATTGGACAACACGGTCAACAATAATATAGTTAAACATTTGTTAGAGGGTCAAAGTTTGAAATTGGTATTTCCAATGTATCACACTATGACACAATCATTCAACGCGGGAGGAAATGAAATTAATATGAACATTGTTAAATCCGCTTCTAAATTAAATGGTTGCTTCATTACATTGTATCGTGCGCCAAGAGCAGGTGTAGATGCTGATAATAATAATTACTACAGACACGATAATTATATTTATAAGAGATGGAACTATTTTTACAATCCTATGATTAATTCTCGTATTTTTGATGGTCCTGATCCAGATGGCACTGATCGTGAGCGTTTCCAAGGTAAAGGCTTTCAAAATTCTGAATTAGATTTGACTTGGCAATTACAAATTAATAATAAGAAATATCCAGAGTTTGAATGTCAATCAATGGCAGAAACCGCATATTATTTAAAACGAGCATTACACTATTTGAACCCTGACCAAGATGCCTTTAGTATTTCCTACAAGCGATTTAGAGAAGATAAATTTGTAATTGGTATATCATTTGAGAAAATGCAAGACACCAATTTTACTGTGCAGAATACGAAACAAGGAGGCTTACTCGTTTTTAAATTGAAAGGGTCAAACAAGTCATTTACATCCAATGAAGATGTGCGCGAAATATTTGTGCACATGATTTCGGAGTCTGTTCTGGAATTAAGAGAGTCGGGTAGTGTATTATATGATTAAAATTAAAATCTATGATAAATATATAATGTATAAATTTCATAAACGAAATAATTTAAAAAATAAAGGTAAGATATTTTTACAATCCTCCCAAATTAAATATAGTCCATTTGATTTAAAAGATAATGAATATCTAAAACATCTACACGAACAAATGAAATTAAGAAATTCACAAGAAGCATCGGTAGCATTAAGGAAAAAGATTGACGAAGGAAATAAGAGAGCAAACTATGTAAATGAGCTGGATAGGATGATGGGCGAATTATATCGTCCTAACTTGCCACATGCAACAAAAGAACATTTAAATAAATGGTATGAAGATACAAAAAAGTTAATATTTACTTAAAATATATTGATATAGATTAATAATATTTTTCACAAAAATATTATTAACAATAACATCTTATTATTAATAATATGTTTCACAAAAATATTATTAACAATATTTTCTAATTAATATTATATCAATATGACAACAACCCAAAGTTTAGAATTAATAAATCCATATGCAAAATTTGGATTGAAACGACGACCTACTTATGAAGAAATCGCTAATTTAATAGGCGAAAATGATTTAATAACAGGAAAACTACCTAACCGAGATGCTACATTCTTCAAAGCAAGTCCTCAGGTAGTTTTTTTGATGGAAGCGACCACTTAGAATTATTGAAAGACCAAGAGATGAGAATATTAGACAGACAAATGAGAGAGGCAATGATGAAACAAGAAGCACGCAGAAACGGGCATACTTATGCAGTTCACAAAATGAATGCAGAAACACCAGTCCAAGCAAACGCCGATGCAATAAATGATGAATATGACTTTTCCACACCACAACAAACGGCAAGACAACACGAGGCAATGGTAGATACAAGGCTACAAGAACTAACCACAGCAACAAAAGAAAGAGTAAATGAAGTGAGCCAAGCAATGGCATCAAATTTAAGAGATATGGGCGGAACAATTTTTCAAAGAATGTTAGGCAATAGACAATCAGCGCCATCAGCAACAACAAGAACAGTACCAGATAATCTCCCAGTATTAGAATACGAAGGTTCGCCAATTTCAGGCGGAGATGATGCCCAAGTAGAATATCAAGCAACAGGAGCGTCAAGTTCAACAGCCCAACAACCACAACCATTGCCAATGACACCATTATTTAAAACAACAATAGATAATACTATTAGTCCTGTTTACTGGAAAGAAAACCCTAATTTAACAGTAAATGATATTAAATTTCAATTCTATTTAAGAGGAATTCAAGTGCCAGAAGAAAGCGAAATACAAGAAGAATTGAAACACAAAGGCAGAGGCAAGGCGAGAACATACAAAGAATATTTAACAGATATGATTTTAGACACTATTGATAATGGCGGGTGGATAGCAAATTTAGGCAAAGGTAGAATAGAAGAACTCAAGGCAAGTTTTAAGGGCAAAGGTAAGAAATAAAAAATATAAATAATATTAATAATAATAATGATAATATTAACTAAAAATATACTGAAAAGAAAGAAGCAGAAATTCAATGATAAATATGATGACGACAGTTTTACAATACATAACCTAACAAAACCAAACACACCAACAACAATACAACCATTGAAACTGATGAAAAAGGGCATACCGAGAGAATTTGTTGACATTGCAACCAACACAGATACTATTGCTACAGCAACCAGAGAGACGCAAGAAAAGTTATACAATGATGCAAATCAGCAATTAAATATGACATTTGAAGCGTTTAAGGTAAAGGAAACCCAAGACAATATGTTTAAAATAATGCTTAAAAACTTTTGGCACAACACATACAAAAGAAATGAGCCAACAAGAACACAGGCAACACAAACATTGAAAAACCAACGCGTGCAATGGTGTCAGCCTTTACTAAAATGCTCGACAACAACAAACCGCCAGAACCACCGCCAAAGAAACCACCAGATGAGGATGACAGCGATGAAGAAGAAAAGAAGTTCAAACTGACAAAAATGATAGAAATAATGCTACACAACGGCGCTACAATAGCAGATATCATATTAAACTTATCACACAGTGCAGTTGCAACAACTATAAATATCGCAGATTTAGTTAATCAGGTAACAGCAGGAAATGCACAAGGTAGCAGTAGCAATTCATCAAATGAAGCTATTAGTGTTCATAGTTCTCCACCTATTACTGTCCATAGTTCTTCATCAGAAAGTCCAACAGAAATACCAGCACCAACTGAAGACGAAGATTCAGAAGAAGAAGAAAACCAACATTTCAATTTTGAAAAATTAAAATCTAAATAATATTATATATAATGGGTATTGGTCAAAGTAAAAATGATGCAAATAACAGTATGGAAGACATTAAGACTTTAAGAGTAGATGAAAAAACAAGAGCAGATACTTTAATAATAAAATCTATTCAAGAATGTGTGGCACGAATTGAGAAATTAGAAAAAGAAAAATCTGACAAATTAATATATAAATTACCTGTTCAATTATGTAATTATTCATTATTTTGAATTAATAACATTAAGCCATGGCTTAATGCTATTAATTACTATCATAATCTGTCATTTCACTTTCGGGTAATTTTGTTGAGGCATTGCTACACATATCATCTATTAAATCTTCTTCATCAACAAAATTATTTTGAAATCTTAATAATTCCTCGTCTGTTGCCCTTCTTTTTAATACTTTATAAAGTTTATGTATCCAAGAATTAGTATGAAAATTATAATTACCTCTACGATAAAATCCACCACATCTACATAGTTTCATGGCATATTATTATATTATATTAAATTAGAATATCTTTATTCATCATTCGTAATTTGAAACGCCTGTTCAAATCTGATATGAAACATTTTGTTAATGTCTTTAGCATTCATATTCACGTAGAAGAAACTATAAGGTGCGTCATTAACGGCTTGATGATACATATCTAATAATTGCTGTTTATCAACAATGGCGCTATTTTCTTCAATAAAACTCATTAATTCACTGGCATTTTTCAACCTAAAAATATATAATGAACTGGCATTTAAACGAATGATAGGCGCCAACACATTATATTTTTGTGTTGAACAAATTACGCTTACTGCATCGTGCCTGCCTCTTGTAAATAATCCATGTAATAATTTACTATATCTAACAAATTTAGGGTCGTCGGCGTGGTCATCTATAACGATTAATATTGAGTGCAGTTTCTTTATCTTTTTAGATTTCATATAGTTAATAATTTTCTTCTGTCTTTCGATTACATTTTCTAAATCACTTGGATTATAATTATCAAAATATATTTGTTCTTTTTCATCATCTACATGTAGTTCATCCCTAATATATTTCTTTACTTCTGTAAAAGTTGGGTCATTATGAACGCTGGGGGAAAATATAAATATTCTTGCAAATGAATTTCTATAAACATTCAATATTAAATTTTGAATAAGGACAGTCTTCCCGCCTGTCGAACTCGCAACTATAATACTTCTAAATGGTAATTTTGGCACGTGCTCATATTTAGATTGTTTGAATTCATAATCAGTTATGTTTATTGGTTTTATTATTGGGACATCTGTCATAGTTGATATTAAAGAAATATAGAAAATTATATTTAAAAATTAACTTGTAATTAATATTAAATGGAACATCATTTTTATGATATGCTGGTGGCGAATATCATAAAATGGAACAGGTTTTCCATTGCTTCAATCAATAAGCATTGAAGATAATTAGTTTGAAGAATTGCAATGAAAACTCCAAGTGCTGTGCCCCATCAATATTCTATTATGCATGAAATAATAAGATTAAATAATTATTTCATCTTATTATTTATATGAATAGGAGTTATTCAGATTATATTGATATAATAAATGAAGTACAACATATAGAAGATGTTGTTATAACTGATAATAGATTTAAAAAGTATGCTATTTTGTTTTAGAATTAATTAAGTTTGTGATACAATATATTAAAAATATAAATATTAATATAGATGGGAAGAAAGAAAATCAAAGAATAAGACAGAACCAGCTGTATCTTCAACAGATGAAGATAAAGAAGAAATTGTTAAAGAAACATCAGTTATTGAGTTCGCTTGCCCGATGTGTAAAAAAATATTACAGACGAAGAATGAATTATCAATAGAAAAGAAAGGAAACTGCAAATGCAGTTGTATACCAGTTGGTTTTAAAATAAGTAAAACAGATAAAAAAATGAACATTGATAAAACTAAAGACGGCATCAACTTAGAAACAGATGCACATAATATTTCTATCAAATTTGGAAATGAAGCTACACACTCGGAAAATGGCGATAACGAAACACAAGAAACTATTAAACAAATGATGAAAAATTAGCATTTAAGGAGTAGATTTAACACCACTTCAAACGCATAAATAAATATATAAATATTTATATAAATATTTATATATATAGAAATGTCAGAAAATGGTGATTCTACAATTAACGATTTAATGAAAAAGATTATAATTATTAGTAAGAATATTAAAACATTAACTGAACTTATTAAGAATATCGATGAAAAAATAAACCAACCTAAAAGCAATAACGAAGACGATAAGGATAAGATAGACAAAATATTTGAAAAGAAACAAATAGGACGTCCTGCAGGTTCGTTTGAAGATAAGCAGAAACAATATATGGAAATGTTAAACAAAGGGCGTATTAAACAACCAAAATCTGAAACATTCGAATATTACAAACTGTTTAAGAACGAAGAGGGTAAATATGAAACAATATAATAAATATCTAAATCATTCTAATAATATGAATTTATTAGAATTATTTAGCGGAACAGGCAGTGTTGGACTTATTGCAAAGTCGCTCGGTTTTAATGTAATATCGTTGGATTTGAAAAATGCTGATATTAATTGTGATATACTTGAATGGGATTATAAACAATTTGACAGAAACCATTTTGATTTTATTTGGGCATCACCACCTTGCATAGAATACAGTATTGCAAAAACAACAGGAATAAGAAACATTGAATATGCTAATAGCATTGTATTAAAAACAATAGAGATTATTGAATATTTCGGATGGCCGTATTTTGTTATTGAAAATCCACAGACTGGATTATTGAAAAGTCAGTCTTGTATGAATGGGTTAAGGTTTAATGACATTGACTATTGCAAATATGGATTTAATTACAGGAAGCGAACTAGGTTGTGGAACAATCTAACAAACTGGAAAGCGAGATCATTATGTAAAAAAGACTGTGGTAAAGTTGTTAATAACAAACATATTGAAACTGCGCAACGGGCACCATCCGGTCGTAAGGAAAATTGGGGTGAAAATTATGTAAAGCATAAGCAAGAAGATTTATACAAAATCCCTGCTGAATTGATTAGTGAGATACTGGTTAGTTTATATTAAAAAAACTACTTAAAGAAATGACCCCTATATATAATAGAGAACTAATGAATACATTAAAATGCGGTTGTAAAATTACAGGAAACAATTTGGATTTTGAAAAAGAAGTTAAAAATGATAGAGGATTAATTGAAAAAATACATAGAATTGAGTTATTACCATAAACATTATATTAATATTTGTGGAGAGTGTGAAAAGAAAGCAAATATATTTAATGATATGGAGAAAAAGAAGATAGACCTTGAAAAAGAACAGTTTAAAATAATATGTAAAGAACCTGAAATAGATGAAGGGATGAGTTTTTGAAGAAATGGTAGAAGCGGGAATTTTACTTCCAAATGGAGTAAGTTAAATCAATACTTCTTAATATTATTCATAAATATTAAGAATTATTTTATTCTATTCTTTTTAAATAATGAGTAAATTATCAAGAGATGAGGTTTTACATAAGTTGTTTTATGATGTTGAAACCGGGTTCGGTTCAGTAAATGAGTTATACAAACAAGCAAATAAAGAAGGACTAGGTATAACATTAGATGAAGTTAGGACATTTATGAAAAAGCAACCTATCAAGCAGGAGAAAGGATATAGCAAATACAACAGTTTTTCAGCACCTTTCGCAAGATATGAATATCAGTTAGACATAATGGATATGATTTCACTGATGAAGGCAACGGGCACATCAGATTTAAGCAGTCCAAGATATGGATTAATATGTATAGATATATTCAGTAAGAAACTACACATTGAACCGATGAAGGTTAGAGACGGTGAGACTGTTTATAAAGCAATACTTCAATGCTTCAAAGTATTAGGTCATCCGATGAGTATTTATACAGATGATGACGGGGCATTCGCATATAAGAAA
This sequence comes from Effrenium voratum, assembly GCA_963377175.1. Lineage (NCBI taxonomy): Eukaryota > Dinophyceae > Suessiales > Symbiodiniaceae > Effrenium > Effrenium voratum. Next base: position 285,209 of record CAUJNA010003827.1, read on the forward strand.
TTGCAAGAGTATTTAAAAGGTGAAGCAATAAGAAGCATTATAACATTGACACACGCTAATGTTGTTGAACGCTCCATTCGCACAGTTAAAAAGATGTTGGGAGACAGAATAAAAGCGACTGATAGAACTTGGACGAGTTTATTGCAAGCAGTCTTAAACAAGTATAATCAACAAATGACACACGGAACGACAAAACTTACACCAGATGAAGCACACAAAGACGAAAACGAAGTAACAGCAAAGGCGAACTCGTTGATGAAGGAAAAGTATTTACGAAAGTATCCTAAATTAAATGTCGGTGATAAAGTCAAAATTTATAACAAAGGAAAAGGAAATTACACATCAAGAAAGGAAACCACTTCAAAATGGAGTCAATCAACATACAAAATAACAAATGTAGGTCGTGATATGATGCTTAATAAGTATTATGAAATTGAAGGGAACACCAAGAAATATAACAGACACGAATTACTCTTAATAAATGAATAACATTATTTTAAGATAATGTTATCAATTTGTATTAGTTAAATATTTATAACATACTTTGTCAACAGCATTCTGATACGCTCTTTCTCTATGAATTCTTTTACATTTATCAGTCCTTAAATGCTTTGCCATATTAGACTTATTTTTAATCATACAACCGCATCTTTCACATTCTAACGACTTATCATTTTCTATAAAATACTCTTTAAAGTATCCTTCTTCTTTATATTTCTTGTTCAATACATCGTTATATTTTTTCTTACTTTCCTTTTCCTTTGCCTTCTTAATTTCTTCCTCGGTATCCGTGCTGAAGTCTGAAACTTCACCCTCAATAGAATTCCACAACAAATCAAATTCATCATTTGTCATAGAAATTTTCTTTTTATTGCCATCTACAATAAAGCAGGTCATTTTACTAAATATATAATATAATTATTTCTTTAAGTATATTTGTAAATTCTCTATGCTATGATGCTGTAGTGTCGCGAAGCTCACTAGGCTATTACTTCGTAATAGCGTAGTGTCCGTAAGGTAAAGAGTTTATACTGTCTATGTAAAAGCGTTTATTCTCATAGGCGCTAAGCGATTGTTTTGTTTGTTGGATGCTGTATATTTGATGGGCTTTACTTCTTATGCTGTTGAATGTTATAGTGTCGCAATTATTGTTTTTGAGTGTGTCATCATAAGAATTATATGACAGTTCCTTCTTCACTTTATGTTTAACTATTCCTTTGCTCTTCTTTTCTTCTTTCTCTTCGTTATGTATCTTGAAACAGTATGATTTAGGTTTCAATGCTATAAAGTTTGTTATGATCTTTCCATCTGCTTCATCCTTGAATTTTCCTAAAACTTTCTTGTTTGTTTTATCATAACATTTGTGTTTAGGGTCATAACCACTGAAATCCATATAATCCTTAATGTCATTAAAGTCATCATATACATCTTCGGTTTTAATATGTAATACAAAACTGTCAGTATCAGTATATAACATTCTGACATTATTTTTATATTTCGGTTTCATAATGTCATAGTAAAATGAATACATATGTTGTTTTGATAAATCTAAAATACTCATTCCTACATATATTGGTTTATTCAATTTAATTACACTTTTTGCTTTTTCAACTCCTATAAGATTTTCATTGATGATATGTCTGTAATTGAAATTTGGATTATTCACACATTTTAGTTCAGGTATCAACTATCGTCATCGTGGTACTTTCATTAATTTTCTTATAAAAGTCTTGCTGTGATACGTTGTTCATTAATTCTAGGCTGTCTTTTGAAAGTCACTTGTGTTGTGCTCTTTTCTGCTTCTCTGTGTTAAAGTTGATCCATTTGTTTCTAACCATTGCTTGTGTCTAAATCATCTGTTTATCTTCCTTCCAGTCCTTGTTTCAAACAAGTTTTAAAACAAGTCATGTAAAATACAATTTTGTTTATCCATGTCATTTGTATCACCGAGTTTGTTTTCTTTTCTATCTTATATTATCAAATGATATGTTTGTGTCTAATTTTCTGATGTAACCACATTCGCCCAGATCCGGGATTTCTTTGAAGTAATGGTAACCGTATGTTTAATATATCTTTTCTTGATATTCTAAATCAACATCTAAAATATATCCTTTGCTACTGAATCACTATTGTAATATTTAATGTCTTCTTCTGAGAAATTATCTTTTACAAACTTAATATTCTTATATGGTAGTTTCTTACACATTGCCAGACCATAAAGATTATTAGCGTCTAAATAATTGATATAGGACGACGGCTTTGTTTCATCATAAGCATCTCCCATATACTTATTATTAGCAGTTGCTTTTCTCATTGAAACCTGACACACACCGATTTCTTAGTCCTTGTTTCATCATCTATTAAACTCTTCATCTGTGGTTAAGTTCTAAATCAACTTGTTTTGACAAATAATTCGTCCTGAAGCAAAGTTATAGGCAGCAGTAATGCATGGGTCTAAACCAGAATCTGTTAGACAATGTTTTGAAATTCTCATACGCCAACGAGAATAATACAACGGTTTCAAAATACAAATCGATATCCACTAAAGGTTTTTGATGCCAGTGCTTTCCATATTGTTTTGTTTTTCGGTGTCACCCATATATCCTCTTCGCTTAACTTACTATAAAATGCTTTTTCTTTGAAAGTCTGTGTGTCATTAAGTTGACAGCTCATTATACAATCATGTTGATAAACTCCCTTTTCTGTCAGTAAAAATAAATCTTTTTCGTTTTTAATGTATTTTCCTTTGAAACTATATTTAAAATGTTCCTGCCAGTTGTCCCTTAATTTATTATCCTCATATTTTGTTAATTTAACAAGTTTATCTAATGATGATGATAAGAAACTGAAACTGTCCTTAAATTCAAGTCTGTTCAATGAAAAGGTAATAAACTTCTCACTGTTCTGTGCTATTACTGATATTTGTTCTTTCTTTGTGCTTAACTTTTCAAGATTTGATATTATGAGATGAGCATCATAGTTTTTAAGATTATGAAAGAATACTGGTATATGATACTTTTTAAAGCAATAGTCTATATTACATTTCATATGTGCCGCTCCTCTGTATAATCCAGTAAAGTGGCAATGGTCAGCAACTTTCTTTTTCGCTTCTACTCTGTTGTCAAAAGTGCCATTGCATAAGAAACACTTTTTAGCTTCTAAATGTTTAATTTCATCTAAATCTGACATAATCATATCTTTTGGATTTTTCATTTGTTTCATTACATCGTCTCTAATATTGTTTAATGTATCACAAAATTGATCCATACAATCTTCGCCTCTATATAAAAATGGTTTCATTTCTCCACTATAAGCATTAACAAGGTTAAGCATATAACCGCTGGGTTTATGGTTCTGATAAGTCCCTTTGATGCCTTCTGATGTTTCTGTTGTTAAACATTCAAAATCACCATAAATAACAAATGGCGCTTTCAGTTTCTTAAAATGCTTTTCAAACTTCATTGTTGTTCCTTCTTTTGGCATTTTTGTTTGTTGAATGTCATTTGCCACACAACCTTTTATTAAGTGAGAATTTAAAAGTTTTTCTGACTTGAAACCGTGCTGACAAAAACTACAAAAAACATTTTATTAGTTGTTTTGTTTGTTTGTCTTCCTGCTAATCTACTAAAATCTTTTATTAAAACATAGTGTTCGCAAAGCTTGTGAGCCTCTGGTGAAGCATCGTTATTATTTTGTTCAATCCGCAATAAGTTAATATGACAAGATGGTCTTTCAATTTTTGTTATTCTGTCTGCTCTGATGGTTTGGTTTTCATCTTCAACATAAACATTAACTGATATAGATTTGTTATTGATTTCTTCAAAATGGTCTATGTCATCGTTGGATGCTGGAAAATTTACACCATCCCATTGAATTAGACCTTCAGTAGTTATTAATTTCTTGTAGTGTCTCATATGTTGTGGATGGTCTTTCTTGAAGACTTCATAAAATTTACATAAAACACAATATTTAAAACATAATTCATCATCATTTTGAATGTTGATACATGCTTTTTTCTTTGAAATCCATTCTGGTAGTTCCATATATCTTCCTGCTCTGTTCGGATTGTATTTGTCGTAGTGGATGGTGATTTTGTTAATCTTATTAATCTTCAATCCTGAATGTTTCAAAGGTGAGTTTTCAATTTGTAGTTCAATATCTTTAGGTATATTTTCCAAGGCTTTTTTCAAGTCTCCTACATTTAGAATGTTATATCTCCTGCTTCTCATATTGTGTTTTATTTGTATATTTTCCTCAATTGGTTCACCTTCTCCATCATCCTCTTCTTGCTGTCTGACTTTATCAAAAATAACCTCAACATCAATAAGTAGTTTCATTGACTTTGCTTGTTGTAAAAACTCTGTTAGTTTCTTTTCTTGCCATAAAAGATATGTTAATCCTTTGTATCCCTTGAATGTTATGTTAGATACTGAATATGTGTTGGCGTACCCTTTCAATGCTGAAAATGTCTCTGATGTTTTTGCTCCTATTTTTAATCTGTATTTCTGGATTGTTTTAATGCCTCTCATTGTGTTTGATGCTTTTTTTAGAAGATGAAATCGTTTGAAACCTTGTGCGTTGCTGACTTGATTGAGTTTGTTTTGAAGTGATGTGGATAATGGTTTGTCTTTGTTGTAATAGTATTCTTTGTTGTTGATGATTAGTTTTTTCAATGGTTTGTTATTCTTCCCTGTTTTTATGGATGCTTCTTTACTTGATAAAAGATAATCTATAACATAACCTGCTTCGTATTCCCCTGCCATTTTATCTATACTATATAAGGTATTTTCTCTTTAAGTATTTTTATTTATGAATGGTTGTTGCGGGATTGAACTTGGGTTGAAAGATTGAAAACAATGGGGTTTGGGGATGAGTTTGAAACTGTCGTTGAATATGTATCTCATCAAAGTGCCAGTTTCAATACAACATCTGAAACTGGAACTTTGATGTATATATTATATACCCCTAAAATATTTAGGTGAGCAATCCCCAAACAAATATTTAGGTGGGCATCCCCAAACAAATATTTAGGTGGGCACCCCCAAATCATTTCTATGTGGAGAAACACTGCGGCGCTGTCAAGACTGCTCGGTAAAAATAACTCCCTGTTTGCTTTGTTTGAACCCTCACCATCAACAAAACCAGAAAGAAAAAAAAGGACACCTAAATCACTGCGACTATCAAACCTGAAAGATGACAGCGTCGTAGGTGATGGTCTGGATGACTTCACAACCTCGGACGGGCAGGAATGAAGAGCTCACTCACAAATATGCTCTGAAAGGATGTTGATATGCTTAAACACACATGCGAAAGGAGCATCAAAATATGCGTGTTGTGCATATGCTATATGCGCATGAGGCATATGCTATATGCGCATGAGGCATATGCTATATGCGCATGAGGCATACTAAAAATAGACTAAATTACCATTAAATATGCTGCTTGTGCATATGCGTGATGCGCATGTGACATGTGATATATGCGCATGTTTATATGCTTACAACTACAAACATGTATGCTCGTGTAATATGCTTTAAACGCATGTCATAGATGCGAAATGCGCATGCTGTGAGAGCATCCCTTTTTAGCATCCACGAACCACCAAATCTGAAGACGCATGACTGGATGATGTTTCACATCCAACCCCAGTTGCCCTTTGATTTCAAAGGGTCTTAGTCATTGACATTAAAAAACTGTGATTTAATTGAAGGTCTGTCAGTGACCCTTCTCATCAATTTAATTGAAGGTCTGTCATTGACCCCTTCTCATCAATTTAATTAGAGGTCTGTCATTGACCCCTTCTCACCAATCTTCTCACTGATGTATGCCTTCATCTCCTCAAAATCAAAGTCCTCAGGACTACCACCAAACTTCAAAATGGCATCGTCGTGGAGAAAGTCGCAGGACTTCTTGATGAGTTCATCCAACCACGAGCGGAGGTTAGTCATCTTTCGAAGCATGGTCAGATACTCACCAAATGCCTCCAACTTTTTAGGAGTGTTTGCCCTCCCATGACGTAGGTAGTTGTCCAACTCCTTGATGTCCTCCAAAGTGCTTTCTGACACCATCTTCTCAAAGTCCATTGAAGAAGCACCGTATATGTTGGATGCTTGTTTCACCACGGCAACGGCCTCATCCAATGTCATTGACTTAGGAAGCGCCTTCGCTTTTAAAGAGAGCTTCTTGACTGATGCCACTGAACGCTTTGGAGCCATGACAGAAGAAGTGAGGAGAGACTACCAAAAAACAACTTCGGCACAAAACGCCTGCGGACAGTTGGAGTCAATGTTCAAACTGATAAATGTAGCACAAAGGCATCGCTTGGCTCAATGTCTTCACTTGACATGAAACAATGCTTCAAAGCACTAACCCCTTTCTCAATCCGACGGGTAGATGTCAGCGATGGTCAGAGAACCCATGCCTTGCTTCAGTCCAAACTTCAACTCAAACAGCTGTGAATTGTGTAGATATGACACATGTTGGTGAAGGGGTTTTTTACTGGACTTGTGAAGCAACACAGGACAACGACTAGTTGACAGGCATGCTCACATCGGACGAAGAAGTGTCGGACTTGTCCTTGGCATCGGACTTGTCCTCGGCATCGGACTTGTCCTCGGCATCGGACTTGGCATCGGCATCGGACTTGTCCTCGGCATCGGACTTGGCATCGGACTTGTCCTTGGCATCGGACTTGACCTCGGTTTCTTGAACAGGTTGAGGAGGACCAAAGCCCTTGATGTTGAGCACCAGAGTATCCTTGTCCTGGATTCCAAGCGTGTTGAGTCGTTTAAGACCACGCTTCCCCTCTCCATAGTCATATATCTCTTCACCCAAGTATTTCACACTGAGCTTTTCTGAACCCTTAGGGCGGCTCTTGTTGATTGCCCTGAATGTCTCATCGACCACGAAGGCGACCGTCTTGTTGCGGGGGACTGTGATGTTGGCCTTCACCTGGTGCTGCGGCTCGAAAGCTTTGCCCTTGTAGAGGTTCGTGGTGATTGACAACGAGATGCGTTGCTCTCGCTCTGCCTTGTTGGTTTCTTTGCGAACCTCAAGGTTCTGAGTTGTGTTCTTCTTCTCATCTTTCAGAAACATGGACAGCTTCTTAATGTCATCAGAGGACATCTCACCATAGTGGTTGTAGATGTAGTCCAAGGCCACTGGCATCGTGATGACGCTCTGAGTGGATGAAGCGGGAGCGTCGCCAGCGCCAGATGATGAGGGGACATCATATCCCTGCTTGGAAGCCATGATAAATGCAGGGGTCAGGTGGGAACTCGCTTGGGCACTGT
>CAUJNA010003827.1:295000-353851 GCA_963377175.1 Effrenium voratum
GGACAATTCTTCACACGGTTCTGGGACTACGACCATTTTCATACATGGTTTTTGAGTCAAGCCAGTGTGGGTACTTCTTTTCTTTCTTTTTTTTGGGCAGGCAACCCATTAAGGAATCCCGAAAAGCGCCCATGTTCTCGTGGCTCATTTTTGGTTTCCCCAAAGAGCCCGGCGGAGCCGAAGGCGTCCTTTCGCCCTCGCCTTCCGTTTTGCGAGGCGGCCAAGGCCGCGGCCTCGGCGGCCTCGGCGGCCTCGGCGGCCAGGGCGGCGGCCAGCGCGGCGGCGTTCCTGTCCGCCAGGCGGGCCTCAAGGCCTTGGGCTCCAGGAGTTCCTGCTTCTCGCTTCCATGTGGGCCCGGTGTTTTTTCATTTTTTCCTCCTTTTCCGGGAGACCCAAAGAAAAAAAGGAAAAAAAACCGATGTTGTGAGTTAAACGGGTGTGAATGTGACCCTTTGGCGGACATCATTTAGGTGGTGATTCATAAACCATATGTCGGTTCCCAATTGATTGACTGGGGCAACTATATGCGCACGAAGCTCCCTGCATCCGATCCGTCAGCGGGTAGGAGCATTGTTCTCAGTTTTGAAAGCCCTTAAATGGGTCTGTCCTTTTTTAGGGCACCCCCTAAAATAGGTGGTTTTCTTTTTGGTTCCCATGAAAGCCCACCAACAAGAGGGTACCCTCAAAAAAGAGCCAGACCCAAATGGCAATGTTGGCCACAAGCCACCGTATTTTTTTCACCGGTTCACCCTCAAGAGGTGAACGGATTACAATGGCAAGGGTTTCTTGCCCATCAAAGCCCCACCAAAAACGGGGGGTGGGGGGGAACCGTCCCCTCACAACAACAACGACATCCTTTTGGATCCTCCTTAGCTAACCAACAGGCGTGGTTCAATTGTGCGCGTCAGGTCCAGAGCAGCTGCTCCCGCTCCGGCAGCCCCGTGCGAGACCTAATGAGAGAGAGGATCCGATTTGAGGACGAGCTATATACCGAAAAGGGTGTGCGATTTGGGGGGCACCCCCCACAATGGTGGTTTGCCTTCTGGATTCCCTGTGCAGCCCACCCAAATAAGGGAACGGAGCTGCGGTGTATCCAAATTTGCTCTTGAATAGGGAGCTAAAAGGCTACCACAAGTTCTGCAAGCACATAGTCGGGGGTCGGGAAGCTTGACGGCTTCCTTCAGTCATCGCAGTGAGACGAGCCACTTTGATTCTAAGTTATGAGCAACTGATCGTATCTGTTTGGAGCTCCCCTTTTTGGCAGGAGTTTCGGGCAGCCACCAGAAGTCGAACCCCTTCCCCTTGGTTGCATGAGTGTTTCAGCTGTCCAGACAACGGTTTGGAGGCGGCTTTGGTGGCTTCAACCCCGTAGAATGGAAGAACAGAGTACAAAAAGACCGAACCAACAAACGGGAAACAGAGAGTACCCGAAAAGGCATAGAAAACGACCTAGCCTAGGTACCCGGGCCAGCCCAAGAGTCCCTGAGACTTTTTTTTTAGAAAAAAGAAAAAACAAACATAAAACATTTTTTTAGGTACAGGCGAACTGAACTAAAAGCGCAAATGCAAACTGGGCCCACGCCGGCCCAGGACAGCACGTCTACAGGCGGGCGGAGTGTCAGCGCGACAAGTTTAGTCCGGAAGCCCATGACCAGTGGTGTCCTTTTGATGGGTTGAGGTCCACTGGCTTGAACGACCATTTGCCGGGGAAACCCATCTACTTTTTTCCAGAAGGCCACCTATGCCCATGATATGCGTGGGGCTTTCAAGTTTAAGGAGCTGCATATGCATCTGGTTTCCCATGTGTGACAAGCTGGGATTCGTGGCCCGTGCGTTCCCTTTTCTTCCCCTCTGGCAGGCGAGCAAAAGCCCCGAACCCGATGCCGAGCTGGATGGAGAGCCTCTTACCGATGAGGACCGAAAAAGACATTACCCTCTCACCAATTGACTTTGTCAGGTTCCATGTTAAACGTGTGGGAGGGTAATGAAAGAAAATCAAGCAACAATGGCATTGCCTTGCTGCTGCATTCTTTGTTGCTTTCAGCCACGTGCTATGAGCATGGGGAACAAGGATTGGCTGGATTGGGTTTTCCGTACCACCACCCAGCCAGCGCAAGCAAGCAGGCAGGCAAGCTAGCAAGCACCCCCCAACCCAGGTTTTTTGCGATTTGGGCGTGATCTTTGGTGATCTCGCAGGCATGCCCTTGGGTCTTGCATTTGGAGGATGTTGTTGAAGGGTGTGCCTGAAGAAAATGTCTTCGGGGCTTTTGCTGTTTTCGTGGATGGGATTCAGCTAAGCCTGAATGGCTGGTTTGGATTGGTTTGGTGGTTGGGGAGTGGTTTCCCAGCCAAAATCCAAACCACCAATTCCAACCTTCAATTAAGGTTAAGGTGAGGGATATCTTTGAAGATGTCTTTTTTGGGTTTGCCTTTGGGATTTCAAGACGCGACATATGCGCTCGGAATGTCTTTTGGCGTGTCTTTGGCGGTTGCCTTTGGGGTTGCACACCTCCCACTCGGCTTTGCCTGTCGGGATAGCATTTCGCCGGGCTTGGGGTAAGTGCCCTACGAGGCCGGACAGTTGCGATCTCAACTCCCACCGAATCTTTCAAATTTCACCTATCGCGTAGCTGAGCCACGGGGTGAGCCGGAGCTTGGAACCAAAAATGGGCCATCTGAACGAAAACCAGTGAATCGATCAACTTTTCAAGGGGAAATCCAGCGGCCCCTGCTGTTTGCGTTGCTTTTACTTGTGCTGCGACGTTGCCCCAGGACCTTTAGATTGGAGCTGTGGCAATGCTGTGGAAAAAGTTGCGACCAAAGCGACGCCGCGCAGATGTTTGTGGCGTCAGTTAGTGTTGAGCGGTAGGTTTTTGTCCAATTCAACTTGCCTGCTCTGAGGACATTTGAAAACGATCGAACACTGGCCACCCGAACCTTCACAAGCGTAGCGCCTTTGATTTGACCACCTTTTTGCCTATGCTCGAAAGACCTTTTCGCATGTACCCAAAAATGGAACCTTGGCAAATGGAACATGGACTAAAACCTGCGGTTGCCTGGTGGTTTCATTTTGACCCACAACCATGTAGATCTTTCGTTGATTGCAGGTGAAAGCGACGAACGGTGACACCTCACTGGGCGGAGAAGACTTCGACCATGCGATTCTGCAGCACCTGGTCGAGGAGCAATAGAACATATTTTTGGGGAAGCAGCCAATTGTTCACCCCCGATAACACGGGCCACCAGAAGCTCTACACGGCCACAAGGGGAAAGCGTTCAGGAGTTCAAGAAGTCCCAGGGCATTGTCAGGGCCCCAAGCTTCGACATGCGAGCAGGCCAAGCTGCGATTCGGGGGCACGGGTTTGGGCATGTTCATTCCGGGTGCAAGGCGCAAGATTCTTGCAGCTTATCTCAAGCCCCTTTGCCCGAGCCAATAGCAAAGGAATGAGCTGTGCCAGGGCCTCTAGACACCTCTCAGAGGCCCTTTGAACTTTGCGAGAGTGGGATGAAATTCGGAAGAGCACGCCGTTTCTCGGGCAGCATACCTCAAGGAACCGAAGGCTTCAGCCACAAACCTCGTCGTCCAATGGGCGGCTGTGTGACGCGCCTGCGCCGCGGATGCCGCGGAAGCCGCGAGGGGCAGCTGCTGCAGGTCTGGGCTCCCACCATTTGGGATGAACCAATGGCGGTCAAAACGCGGGCTTGAGATCTTCAGCTTCCCAGCCTGGTTTAGCCCTCTTTGCCTGGAAGAACCTTGCGCAGGGCGGGACGTGATGCAGAGCAAACGTCTTTGTTGTGGGGCAGACGCCCTTTTCTTTCTTGGCCCTGCAGCAGCTTATCGCTTCTCACACGCACCATCTCTCTGAGGGTTTTTGTATTACACCCTGGGATTGCACCCTTGGGAAATGACCCAGAATGGTTCAAAACAACCCGGTTTTATCCGGAAATGTGCCTAAATGGGGTCAATACCCAGGTGAATTCCCAGGGTGTAATACCAAAAACAAAGAAACTAGAATCTTGCAGTGGACCCTGAATATTGCAAAACCTCGCAGCCTGCAGGAGGACTCCAGCCTTGAGCTCGGCGGTTTTTTGCGCATGACGCCAGCGTGGATCGATGCAGCGCCTGCTGCCGGCTTTGAATACTACCCTTGCTTCAGCATTCACAGCTTTTAGTCCGAGGTGGTTATGGGTCAAAATTAAACCACCAGGAGTTGGACCGCAGGCTTTCGTCCTTGTTTCCATTTTCGAGGGGTCCATTTTGGGGCAACCTTTATTCTTGACCCATGCCCAGGTGTCCACCTATCCGGTGAGGTGCACATCCTATTGCGAGGCTTGGCCGGGCAGGAGCACCTCGGACCAAAGATCTCTCTTGCCGAGCTCACGCTTGAATGGACAACATGCGGATCGATTTGGAGCCTCCAAGCATGATTTCGGGTTTTTCCCGTAGAATCTGACAAGGGGTACCCTCAAACGAGGCACCTAAAACAAGCATCGCCGGAGTTTCCCAGACAACGATTGGACGGAGTTGGGGATGCGGTGGGGGTCCCGAGGCTGCAGCTGACGCTGCCCTCGAGCGCGCGGGTGCAAGAGCTACGGGAGGCGGTGCGCCAGCAGTGGCGTATACCGCTGCTGATGCAGCCCTTTGGCCTCGAATCGAGCGCCCGAAAACGCTTCCAGCCGCTAAAAAATCAAAGGAGCCCCAGAAGTGGTGATGTGTTCCTTTTCACGCAGGCTAGCTTCAACGCCTGAATTGCCGAAAGATGGATTTTATGAGTTGCTTGGGCCAAAAGATCGCAAGAAACAATCATTTAGACCCCCAGGGGCTCGAGTCCCCAGTGGGCCACCCCAGCCAGCAGGTCGAATTTGCACCCATTACAGAGTGCAAAAAGAGTGCGCCAGCTTTGTTGCTGCAGCTGCTAGCTTTCGTTCACCCCTCAAGTGTTGTCCTCCTAGAACCGCCCAAAAAAGGGGGCCCCTCACAAAAAACGCACACACACACACGCACACACACAGCCTGTCCCAAGTCGGGCATTGCTCCCGGCAGCCGGTCGAGACCGTCAACTCCCGTTCCAGCCAAGGAGTTTCATCCGCGGTGATGTCGCTTGGCCATGACTTTTCGTGCCCTTTCAACCAAGGTGAAAATGGTGACCGGTTTCAGTCCATCAGTTCAGGTAACTCTGAGTCGGTGGTTTGGATTGGTGGTTTGGGGACTTGAACCTCTGGCTTTTGGAGATCAACGGGAGGCCAGGAACATGATTTACCACCAAAGTGACGCACCGATCTTTCGTTGCTTGCCACCGAAATGGTCCAAAGCTTACCCTCCCACCAACATGGGCTGGTGCACGAAGCCCCAAAGCGGCGGATCTGCACCATGTTCGGTACCATGGGCTGGTGAAAGGGTTCTTTTCAAGAAAGTCGTCGTTCCAAAGCGCCGGGCCCACGTTCGGCGAGCTCCGCCCGGGGCGCGAGGACGTGGTGGCGAGCGCTGGGGTTCAGCCGCTGGGAGCGGCGCTGGAGCTGCCGGAGGGCGGCCAGGTGGACGCTCGGGCGGGGGTGGCGGCAGCTTGGGTGTGCCTTGGGGGGGAGTTTTCATGGTTGTTGTTGGGTTTTACATGTTCATGATTATTATTGTTCTCATGATTATTGTTTTCATAATTATTGTTGATTATTGTTGGGGAGTTTTCATGAGTTACATTTTGCTTGTTGTGGTTTAGTGGTTGAAATCCACTTAACTGCTAAAACATGATTTTTTGCAACCTCAACCAAGTTTTGCTAGGCCCCCCAGCTAGGTGCCCTTCTCTCCCCTTTTTTGGGGGGAGGGTTCTCCGACTAAAATAGACTACAGAAAAAAGTTGGTACCCTTATTCTAACCTCTCTACTGGAGGACCTAGTTGAAAGGGAACCGCTTTGGGTCTACCCTCTTTTGGATGGTTGAACAGGAATTTGGGCACCAAAGCTTGGAGGTCTCAATTTTAAGAGGCACTCATTTTGAGACGTTTCACATCTTGGTGGCTCCCAGCCATCCGGTGCAGCTAGGGTTTTTCGAGCTTTTCGTGTTTCGTTGGACCGAATTTTTGCCTCGCCAAAGGCTCGCCCAGTTGAGTCGAATCGGATCCGGTTCCGCGGCCTTTTCATTGAGGCTCGGTCGAGCTTGGGAAGCGGAGACGCCCCAGAGGCTAAGCTTCTGCAAAGGGGCTGTCATTTTTTTTTTTACGGCGGGGGGGGGGCCCGAAAACGGCTTCTTTGTTTTCCTTTGGGCTTCCCTTTAAAACCAACAACAACAAAAAGAGGGACAGAGACCCACATGCAGCAAAAGGCGCTTGAACACCTGTGACCAATCCAAGGAGCTGACGTGCGTTGGTGGCTTGGCTCTGCAGTGAGGAGCATTATGCTTAGTGGGGAACCCCAAGGGTCCTTTTTGTATGGCTGAAATGAACGGTTGTCCCCCATGTACGGAAGCCCACCAGGGATGGTTCGCCTCTTCGTCATTCCCTCCTTGAGGGAGAAAAAAAAAAAAGGGCCATGCCGACCTAGGTGGAGCTCTGCCAGAAGAAGAGCAGGCAAAGGTTGATGGCAGGCCGGAGCTGTGGGGGGGGGGGCAGGCCTCTTGTGTCGCCAGACCTTTGCAGGTTGCTCTACGCGACTGCCGCAGGCAGGGACCCCAGGAGGGGATCTTGGCGCCAGAATGGCCGGAACGGCTGGGTTCAGAGCGGCGGGCGACGAACCAGGGACGTGAGGTCCATTTGGTGTCCACAAGCAGCCCCCCCTGTTTTGCTTGAAGTTTCAAGATGCACCAAAAAACCAAGAATTGACCGGGGGAGGGGGGGGGGGGGAACTTTTCGCAGCAAAGGGGTTGAATCATATCATCCATGAGGGTTCTACCATACTTGGTGGTTTCCCGCCATTCCCTTAGGCTTCTAGCTGTTTCGTGTTGAGTGCTTGGATGTCCGAATTTAGCCCACTGAAAGCCCGTCGCTGGTATCTGAGAGCAGACAGCCCAGTGAGAAAGCCAGGTGACCATGCTGGCATGGAGGCCGCCCTTGCTGATGGAGCCCGGGCACGATGCAAGGCTCACTGGCACAGGGCTCGGTTGTGGGGTCCACACATCAAGCCTTTTTGGCTTTAAACATGACCTTTTTGGCCCATTTAAGGTGAGTTTCCCGTAGGAAAGTGATGTTTTGAGGGGGAGTATGGGGAACCCTGTTGTAGGGCAGCTCACGCATTGCGTTACACGGCTTTGCACAAGCGGAGAGGTTCCCATTCACAATGGTTCTTACAAGCTTGAAATCTTGATACCGGCTGAAGCTTGTCCGTCCCGCTTGCCTGGCTACACGGGGTAAAAGGAGATGGCGCGATTATGCCTCTTAACTTGGTATCCCTTTTTCTCACCACACATAGAGTCGTGGGCAAAAAGTAGTCGGGTTAATGGTACACATGGCCCCATATAGCCCCTATAGAAAAGGTACACACCCCAATTTGCTATGCTAGCGGAAAGCATCTTCGTGCTCGTTGCCCCCCCCCCCCTTCCCCCTGTGCTCGTTCCCCCCCCCTCCCGTGCTCGTCCCCCCCTCCCCCCCAATTTGGTCACGCGTGTCTGTCGGACGCTTCAGGGCCACACCCCCGCGCCCTTCTTTGTGGCGCGTGCGGCGAAGGATTCCAAGGCGGAAGGGCTGCTCAGAGACGCAGGCGGATCGATCGCCGGAGGATGGATTGGTCGATCGGGTCGATTGGGGAGTTGCTTTTTCTCCTCGGAGCGTGGATGGCCCGTGCAAGGAGCGTTGGTGTCCTTTTTCTTCTCCTTTTTTTCCTCTTTTCTCGGAAGAAACCGCACCAAGTATTTTGCCAGTTGGGTGAAAGTTGATGCGCCACATTCCAAGCCGTTTTGGTTTGGCCCCCAGGATTTCTCAGCCCCCCAAGCGGATGCCCAACATGATCTATGGGCCACGGTTGCCGAGAACGCCAACCACAAAAATGGGGATCAACACACGAGACACCACCATGGGGCTAACTTGTTGTTGGAAGGGGGCCAAGGAGATGGGG
Organism: Effrenium voratum; assembly: GCA_963377175.1. Lineage (NCBI taxonomy): Eukaryota > Dinophyceae > Suessiales > Symbiodiniaceae > Effrenium > Effrenium voratum. The sequence continues at coordinate 303,041 of CAUJNA010003827.1, forward strand.
GTGCCCAAACTTGCATTTGAAGAGGGAACTAAGAAGCTACCAGGAGTTTTGTGGGACAGTTGAGCCATATTTAGGGCTTAGTTATTCCAAATTCCTTGATTTTTGTGCTTAAGGGGTATGTTCCAGGAGCTGGTGGAAGAACCATTGAAACAATCAATCGTGAAGCGGCTTGAAAATTGCCACCGGGCTCCGTTGCTTTCGTGCAGAAGCTTTCCGGGCAGGGGCCAGCGAGTCCGATGATGAGGCCGGGATGCATTGGCAACACGGGGCGGCTCCAAAGCTCGAAGCTTGCGTTTTCGAAAGCTCTTGGGCGCGTTAGTCTGCCCCCGACTGGCAGACTGCCATCACGCTTCCAGCGGGTGCATGTTCGCCGCGCCTTCTCAGGACTTCGCGAGCCTCCGGAAGGCGTTCGCTGCCAAGAGCCTCTCTGGTGCCGTGAAGTGCTTGGCGCGTGGTGCGGACTGGGGGGTGCTTTGGGGGTGCTTCGTGACGCTTGGGTCCGTTTGCTTGTTTTGAGACCGTATGAGACCGCCCTTTCTGGGCCTGGCTTAGAGGGAAGCCAAAGGGAAAGTTACGATTTTGGGGGTCTGCGGCTTTTCCTCATGGGACTTGCCACGAGGATGTGAACACCTGGCTGCGCCGCGGGGATGGCGTCATGGACACTTCAGGCTGGAATTAAGCATAGAGTCCATCACTGCAAACAGTTGGCATGGTTGAATTTAGGTAGTATTAAGACTTTCACTGAGGCAACAACTGGGAAGTACAAAAAAGATACAAAAAACAAACAAAAAGCAAAAACAAAACAAACCAAAAATACACACTGAAAAACAAAACAAAACAAACAAAGCAAAACAAAAAGAACAGAAAACAAACAGACAAAAAACAGAAAACAAACAACACGCATGCACAGAAAGAGGGAAACAGGGATGCCTGGTCTGCCCCTGAAGTGTCCCGGGCGGCATTTTGTTCTTTGTTGTTCTTTTTTTGTTTTGTTCCTCGTGTTTTTGCACATTTTGGATGCCTGGTCTGCCCCTGAAGTGTCCCGGGCTGCATTTTGTTTTTTGTTTTGTTCTTTTTTTTTGTTTTTTTCCTCGTGTTTTTACACATTTTGCATGCTTGGTCTGCCCCTGAAGTGTCCCGGGCTGCATTTTTTTTTGTGTTTTTGCACATTTTGGATGCCTAGTCTGCCCCTGAAGTGTCCCGGGCTGCATGTTTTTTTTTGGTTCTTTGTTTGTTGTTTTTTGTTTTGTTCTTTTTTGTTTTTTTCCTCGTGTTTTTGCACATTTTGGATGCCTGGTCTGCCCCTGAAGTGTCCCGGGCTGCATTTTTGGTTTTTTCGTTGTTCTGTGTTTGTTCTTTTTTGTTTTTTTCCTCGTGTTTTTGCACATTTTGGATACCTGGTCTGCCCCTGAAGTGTTTCTGGCTGCAGTTGTTTGTTTATTGTTTTTTTTTTGGTGTTGTTTTTTGTTTGTTTCCGCGTCTGTATGTTTATATTTTTGCTGATTTTCAGTGATTGCAGCTCTCTGAGGGTCATAAAGGTAGTAGTTTGTCAAAGTAGGAAATCAAGAGGAATGTTGGGAAACACATGGGGCCGTCTTTTTGGAAGGTGGGGCCTTTTGGTTGATTTGGGAAACCAAGCATGTTTGTTTGTTTGTTTGTTTGTTTGTTTGTTAGGTTGTTTGTGTGTGTGTGTGTGTGTTTGTGGGTGTGCGTGTTTGTGTTTCTCTCTCTCTCTCTCACACTCTCTCTCTCTCTCTCTCTCCCTCTATATCCTGTGTTTTTGTGTGTCTGTGTCTGTGTCTGTGTGCGTGCGTCTTTTGGCGTCTGTGTCTCTGTGTGTGTGTGTGTGCGCGTGTGTCTGTGTCTGTGTCTGTGTCTGTCTGTGTGTGCTTGAGGGTGCCAAATTGGGGTCTGGGTTACAGGAAAACCCACGGGAACACTGAAAACCATGGTTGGTTCCCCGCGTGTTGAGACACATGCCCATTTGGGCTATTTTCCATTTGGTGTCCCTTTTAACCCAACGTACCTGCAAAAAAATAAAACCGACGCACCCAAATGGGTGTTGATCGAAAGGTCCTTTACATAGGATGACACGTGCCATCAAAAGCCATCGTGTTTTCACTTCACTTGTTGGCACGTTCTGCAGCTTCCTTTTTTGGTTCTGTTCATGTTTAGTAGGGGGCTGCATTTGTTTTAAAACCTACCATACCAAGGGTTGTGTTTTCAGATGCGCAGGTGGTACGCCGCTCCACGCCTGCTGTGCTCAGCATGGCCAACCCGGTGCTGCTGCTGTGGTGGCCTTGCTGCTGCGTATGCGCGCCCCTCGCCACGAGAGCAACGCGCCCGGAAAACCTCAACTGGGCGGTTCCCAGCCCTGCAGTTCCTTAGGGTTTTAGTGTTTAGTTGGTTTAGAGTAGGTTTTTTGTTGGTTTCTTATTAGTTGGCTTTTATTAGGTTCTTAGTTGTTCTCACTTTCACCAATTTAGCCCACTAGAAGTTCAACTGTTTTTCGCAGATCTGAAAATAGGCAGCCCAGGCAAGAGTGCCCGAATATGCCGAGCACGGCAGGTACTTCGAGGTTGTTCTTTGCTCGGATTGCCATGTTTTGTGCAGTTTTGGGATTTTGCTTGTTTACGCCCAAGCATGTGAACAACGATATTGGATGAACCGCGCATGCGTTCGGAGCATGCGCATGCGAATCAGATTCCGCAACCTGCTCAGGCGTGCCCATAAAGAGACCACAACCTTCAACTTTTACCTTTTTCCTTTGATTCTTGAGTCCTTTGGCCAAGGCTGACATCAATGCTGGAGACAGCGAGGGCGACTCCCCCTTGGCGCATGCGCGTTGCCTGGCAACATTGCCTGCTCACTCTGCCTGGGGTTATTATTTTGATTGTTTTGCAAAGTCAGAAAATGGAATCGGTTGTTTCCCTTTAACCCATCACTTTGGGGATGACTTTGATCATGGTAGAAGAATGAGGCCAGTCTGCTCACTGTTTTGGTTCATTGAGGGAATCGAGGCGTCGGTTCTTGGCGCCACTCCGAGGCTATTTCGGAGCCAAGGCGCGGGGTGAGCCAATGGACTTCGCCTCAGGGTTCCGCTGGACAGGGGTCAGAGGTACCCGTTTTGGTGCTGGTATGCATCACCTTTTTGGCCCATGGAAGGTGAGTATCTGTTGGTGGGGATGGTTTACATCAAATTGTTGGCCCATGAAAGGGTGGGGGATTGGGTTTTGCCCGGGCCTTGAAGGAGATCGAGCAGCTTCTCCGACAGCACGGGGGGCAGCTGAAGGGTCCTTACTACCAGCTCCTCGGAGCCAAAGTCGGGGCTTTTGACCGCCGGCCAAAGGGGCTTTGACACAAAGGGGGCACAAGAAGGCGGCAGAAAGAAAAACCAAGCAATGTCAAGCAGATGTTTGCTTGCCCCCTCTGGCTGGCAGAGGCTGTCCGTGCCAAAGGCGGTGATGTCGCCTTGTTGCATGCTGCAGTCTTGAAGCGGCAAAGGTACAGCATTCGGCGATGATGCAGTGGCTGACTTGCCCGTGCCGAGCGCCTGCGTTACGCAGCTCATAGTTTTGGCCCTACGCCTGGCCTGCAATCCGCGAAGAACCGCTTGACCCATAACTCATGGGCCACGTTTCACTCTGAAAGTTAGACAGCGCCTCGCTTTCTGGACGCCAGGAAGGGCCTAAAACAGCTGGCTTGCTTACTTGCATGGTGCCTGTCAGTTAAAACGTGGTGTCCAGCAACCCGAAAACATCGCTCAGGATTTGTCCAAGGACAAGCTGGCTGCAGCCTCAGCAGGTCGAAACCCATGACCGATATAACCTCACTTCTTGGTCAGTGAGCCTAGTTTCCTCTATTTTGGGCGTTTCCCTTTCAACAGGTGCCTCGACCGTCAACTACCCACAGAACAAGGGGGGAATGTTGGAGAAACATCCCTTTTTCAAGGAAAAATTGAGGGAACGGGTGCCCGTTGGTTGTTTTCGCCCGGGCTCTGGGAGGTTTTCCCGTGGAGCAAGGCACACACGAGCAGCTGGCGAAGGGAGGGGCCGAAAGGCGCCCTTGCGGCCGCAGAATGGCCCACTTCCGGTTGAAAAATGCGGGCGAATGGGGCGCGGACGAGCGCGCGAAGGAAGCGAAGCGTTCGAGGCCACTTGGATGTTCGACCGAACCTGGACACTGAAACTACCTGAAGTAATTCTCCCGCCCGAACTCATCTTGCCTCTCCCAGCCTTGGGGCTCCTTGGGCTTGGCTTTGAGCTGGTTTAGTGGTAGAGCACCATGCAACCCACGAATCGTTAAACCAGCAGGGGATTTGAAAACGGAGAGCCAAGGAATGTTGTGCGTACCGAGTTTTCTTGCCTAAACTTTCAATCACAGAGCTTCAGGAAACGATGCGCAAAGTAAGCTAACTACCCAGCAAATACTGTGGATGGACGAAGTCCACTCCGCACCACCTTGGAAACCCTGGAATGATTCGATTCCCCTGTAAGTACCTCAGCAAACGTTCTGGTTTCAACCATGGCTTAAGAACCCTGAAAGTTCTGCAGGAAGCCTTAGGACGCCCCCACTCTTGGACCACTCCCCTGTGAATGGGACTCACCCGTGAAGGATCCAACTTGTATTTCTGGCTGGTAGCTCCGGGTTTTGATGCCACATACCCAGCAAGTATCATGGGCGAGCTTCTGTGTGTTGGGTTTTTGTGGCCTTTTCAAGATTTTTTTGTTCTTTTTTTGTTCCGCTGGTTTCCCTTCAAAAGCCCACAAAGGGGTACCTGTATCGCCAGTTGCTGCTTTTTTCCAGCCACTCTACCATCCAAAAACCAGCAACCGTGCCTGAAAAAAGCAGCAGCTTGGCTATCTGGGTACCCTCAACACTTTATTTTTTGGTTTCCCTTTAAGAGGCCACAAAGGGGTACCCTCAAAACGGACCGACCCATCTCCGGTGGAGTGTCCTCGTCGCTTCGGCGACGTTTTGGCCGAGGCCCTGCAGCGGCTGCGGGAAGCGGCGGAGACCGCGGGGTCCCCAGGAGGTCTGCTTTGATCCGAGGGGCGTGTTTTTGTTCTCCTTTTTTGTCCTCTTTTGTTTTTCCCTCTTTTTTTTCCTTTGTGTTTTTTTTGGTTCTCCTTTTTTTAAAGGACACCCCTTTAGGTTGGTTTAAAGATACCCGTTGTTAGGTTGGCTGAGAGGAAAAAAATGAGGACACCTCTTTAGGCTGGTTGGTCTTCGGTTCTGATCCCAACAGCTCAGTATTTCCTTTTTTTTTCCCCTCTGCTCCTTCAAGTTGGACAAAAAGGGACGCCGGAAGGAACAGGAGGTACCTCTTAGTTAGGCTGAGGAAAGCCACAATTTCTTGTGGCTCCCCTTTCGACAGGCGTGCCCTTGGGATTGTAAAGGGGGGAGGTGCGCCGTGTTTCTTGGTCAGGTAAAGCATCGAAATGTGGGGCCGCTGGGCCTTTCCGCCAGGTGTTTTGGTGTTGGTCCATTTGGTTGCAGGTCTTGATTCTTTACTATATTGTGGTAGACAATGTAAATAGCAGATGTTGATTTATGAGTCTTGCCAACTGTTGGGTTGATTGAATGGTGGGGTTGTGCACGGTCACCGCTCAGCTAGTGCCAAGGCAAAGATCGAGTTGTCCAGCAAAGTTCAGCAAGGGCCCCAGCTGACAGCGGCTTGTTTTTTGCACCTCTAGCAAGCGACCATGTAGGTAGTTTTTGCTTTGGGGGGTTCTCGGTTTTTTAGAAGCGGACGAAAGCGAACACCGCCAGTTCGGGGAATTTGAACGCAGGTGCCATGCACGACTCAGGTTTGCACAGCCATTCATCAGGTATCCCTGAATTGGTGGTTTGGATTTGGATTTGAACGGGTCCCTGGTTCTTGTAGAGTGTAGATCAGGTTTCACTCTCCTAAACCACTAAACCACCAATTCGGCCTCAAACCAAATGAGGGAAGCCGCAAATTCAACCAACAACCTTCAAATCGGGTCGAGCTTGGCCCAGGACCGACGTGAACTTGCCCTTCATCACGGCGGACCAGACAGGTCCGAAGCACCTGAACATCCAGCTCACTCGGCGGGGGCCTGAAGCCGCCAGCCGAAGCCGCCGCTGTGAGATGGCAGTCCCCTGAAGCCTCTGCGGGAATTGTTGACCCCGTATGAATTTCAAGCCGGGGATCTTCGTTTCAATTGGGCGTGTCTCAAAGTAGGGATCCCGAAAACCTAGATTAGATGAACTCCATCCCCCCAGTTTAACAATAGGGGGGTGTCCCTGGGTTGAGGTTGGGGAGTCAGATCGCTTTTGGAGGGGAACACTCCCCCTATGAATAAACTGGGGTTGATTTATATGGGGTCAACATTCAAGGGGAGCCGATTTTTTCCCATCCAACTGTAGTGTGTACGGCTCACTTCCCAAGTTCATGGACTTCGGTCACTTTTGGGGTTTGGTTGCCATTCTAGTGGCTGGCGCAGAAAGTGCGGTTGCCGCTTTTTTTTTTTTTTTTTTTTGGGGGGGGGGCAGTTCACATCGGTGAGGAGGTCTTTCCTGGATCCGAGGTCGAAGCTGGAGCAGCTTGTGGACCCCTTGTTGAGCCGAACGAAGGCCCCATGCCTCGCATGCAACAAGGCCTGGGAGCTTTGCTTGCCACCCGAGTGAACAGAGCAGGACACACGTTTGACAGGCCAAAGTGGCGTCGGTCTGTATCAGAATTATCCTTGTGATCATCATCTCATTGCCATTGCGATTGTTTTCTTCTTTTTTTTTGCAAATACTATTGTTACTACTGTGTCCAATTGTTCGGGTTCTTGTTAAAAGGGGTGTCCCCCCATACTCTTGAATACTGACTGTGTCTCAGTTTCTTGCTTACTTTCGAACCGCTGCACGAGCCCCTGGGCAGGATGCCGGCGTGAAGCCTGATGAGTGCGGGGCTGAAACGATCGCTCGGCCGACTGCGCCGAAACGCCTGGCGTTTCAGCGGTCCAGGATCAACGAAGTGCTGCTGGTGGGTGGCATGACCCGAATGCCCAAGGCTGGACGGCATGACAAAAGGCTTGGTGGTTCCCGGACTCAGGCATCCTGGTTCAACTTAGGTTTTTTAGATCTGTTTAGTGTTTGTTTGGTTTCCCAGCTTTGGCTGCCATTCACGACCCTCCGCTTCAGCTTGCGCGTCCGGTTGGGCAAGGGAGCGCTTTTTTCTTTACCTGCAGGTCACCGAATTGGTGAGGTCGATCTATGGCTGGTGCCTTGGATCGTGCCTTCCCACCTGCAAAGCGCAGTCTGCCCAGTCGAAATCACAGGCTTTCAGTCATGTCCTTTTGGGTCCGTTTGCTTGGAATCAGATGGGATCCACGGGTTCTCACTCCCCGAGACCTTGGACTTCAATATATATTTTTGGGAAGCCTATTTTCGTGGAAAAAAACAACAAGGGTTGGCTATTTTTGTTTTGGCCCATCCACTGGACCGGAAGTGAGTCTAACGCTTTGGATGGGTTCTGTTCACGTCTTTTTCTTGTAGGTGTTTTCAGGTTGGTTGTTTGGTTCTGCTCATGGTGTTTAGGTTGATTGTTTGCCTAGATCGCCAAGTTGCAGTCGCTTTTTTCAGTCGCTGTTTTCCTGTTTTTGGATGGACGTAAAAAAAGCGAGCGATCGCAACTGGTTCGATCCAGGTGGGTGTTGTTCACGTTTTTTGTTTGTTTGTGGGTAGGTGCGCTCAGGTTGGTTTTTGTTGGTTCCGCTCGTTGAATTTTGGTTGGTTGTTTGTCTATATAGCCAAGTTGCGGCCGTAGCCCCAATGAACATCCCAATCCAACCACTAAAATAGGTCTAGCATGGGTGCTGAATTCACCCAATCCAACCAACAAGGGATCCCAAAACGGTTTCGACCACAGCCATCCGGCGCCCGAGGCAAGGATCCCTCGAAGGCCGTGAACCCCGACGAGGCCGTGGCCATGGGGGCGGCCATCCAGGCACGCGACGCGACTCGAGTGGACTGGACTGCCGGACACGGCTGTTCGCAGATCTAACTTGTGGTTGGGAAGGGGCCAAGGTGTAAATATATACTATAAATAGTGTGTATATATACACACATATATATATATATATATGGATTTATATAAATAGAGCTAAGGGTGCCCAACAATTTGCCTGTACAGCGCGGGAGCCTTTGGGAGCTACCGATTTGATTGGAGTTCTGTGCGGATATGGTGGATGGCATTTGTAGCTTGCCAGGCCGGAGTGCTGAAGGGAGATGTGAAGGATGTGCTTCTATTGGCGAAGGGCCCCAGATATCCAGATTTCCTGCTGCACTTGGTGCGATAGGTAGGGGATGTGGTTGAATGAACCCAGGCATTCCCTTAAAGGAAACCACCAGAGTGGGACGGTTTGTCTTGGGGTCATTCCATGTCTCCTCTGCCTATCGCACCAGCAAGTAAAAGGTAGGAGTTTGTGCTTTTTCGTGAACAAGCTCGGAGAAGGCGAGAGCTTAGGTGGCCCTTAGTTGGTGGTTGGTTTTTTTTTTCTTTGGGGATTTGGTTCTTGTAACGGCTAAAGGGGAAGCCACCCCTGAACCAAGCCACCGAATTCCGAACCAACTAGAGAGAGCCGCCCAGGACGTCACCCCCCTGTCCTTGGGCATCGAAACCCTTGGCGGTGTCTTCACCCGCCTCATCAACCGAAACACGCAGGGCGCTCAATCCGAGAATGCGCGAGACACTTCCATCTGTTTAAGATTATGTTTGTTTTCCCCGTTGGCTTGCTTGGGCACCTATCACTACTGCACATATTTGTTTTTCCCGGTGGCTTAGGCAAATGGAAGCCAAGCTTCGCTTTCGTCAGAGGAACAAATGGGTGTGGGTCAAAACCAATGGTACCATTTGGGGTAGGTGCACGACCCATTTTAATCTATTTTGGTGGGGATTGGGATGTTCACTGGGGGTGCGATTTAGGTTTTGACCCATGGCCAAATGCTTTTGGCCGAGGACCATCCCGACCAAGAAGTCCCAAGTCTTCTCCACGGCTGCTGACAATCAGACGCAGGCCATGGGATTTGGCAGATTGAAACTTCGAGGCACATGGTGTCTCAGGGTCGCAAGAATCCTCGAAAGCGCAAGCACTCGTTTGATTTGCAACTTGCAAATCAAGCTTGGGCACCTGCATGGAGAAACTTTTGTGTGATGGGCAGGCATGCTTTTGCATTTGCCGCATTGTTTACATGAGAGCCCCCGCCTTATCTGCGATTCTACGTCTGCTTTGAAGGGGTTTGCACTTGCTGCGTCGCGCTCAATTGGATGCCCGACTCCCGGCACCATGACGATTTTGTGGGTTACCTTTCGGTGTGTGCTTTATTTTCTCCCAGCCTTTTTGCGGTGGACTTTTTTTATTCTTCTTTTTTTTTGGAGGGGGGGGGGGGTTCTTCTTGATTATTATTATTATTATTATTATCCGTTTTTCCCTTTGGGGGGGTGAATCAGAAGGGCCGCAACCTTTGACACGTCATCGTTCGCGCCTGGTGGCGTTGCCGCCGAAACCTGCAGGTGGGTATCAAGGTCTTCCAGGGCGAGCGCGAGATGGCGGCGGACAACCAGATGCTCGGCCAGCGCCCGGCTCGGTTGCAGAAGTTCGTCTCGGCCCCCCTCCCCCCCACTCCAGAAGAAGAGGGAGGCCCAAGTTGTGTGGTTGGCGGTCCCACCGTTTTTTTCCTCCTTTTTTTTTTTGCTCTGGGGGAGGGGGGGGGGGGAAGGTTCAGGCAGAAGTTGGGTGAAGTGGCCTAGTGGCGAGGGTCTTGGCCTGGTCATTTCGAAGATGAAAGGGCCCGGCCCTTTGCGGAGCTTTCCTTTGGGTTTCCTTTTAAGCCAACCTCACACGCCCTAAGACACACCAAGACACCCAGCCTCAAGAGTCGCGAGCCCTGATCAGCCGAAACGGCAAGGTTCGACCTCGTTGGCATCCCACCGGCGCCCAGAGGGGTTCCGCAGATCGAGGCCGTCGATGGGAGCATTGCTACGGTTTCTCGCTGAAGCTTTGGCGGTTTGTGGCAGATGTTCGGCCTTAGCTGGGTTGGACCGTGAATGTTGACCCATATTAATCAACCCCAGCTTATTAATAGGGGGTGTCCCTGAGATCCGTGGGGAATCGTCAATTTTGGAGGGGAACGCCCCACTTATAAATAAACTGGGGTTGATTAGTATGGGCAACATTATATACATGGTTTCCAGTCAACGAACCCTGTTGCCCCACTAAGCTATTTGGGTTTTGGGCCAAAATGGGAGCCTATTTTTGACCCACAGCCATTTGGGTTTTGGGTTGCACCGGCAGGTGGCCTTTGACATCGATGCCAATGGCATTGTCAATGTCAGTGCCTCCGACAAGGGCACCGGCAAGAAGCAGGCGCTCGGGTGGCGGGCCCTTCTGCGCTCCAGTCCAGTCTCGTTTTTTCCCATTTTTTTCCTCTCCATTTTTTGTGAAGTCGTGCCCTCCACTTGATTCTATTGCATTTGATGGAGTTCAACCTTTTTGGTGGGTGTCAAGAGGGAAGCCAAACACACCCCCCGCTTTGCGGGTCCCATTTTCGGGGTCGTCCGATTCCACCGCGCCCGGCAGGCCATCACCATCCGATCCAGCGGCGGTTTGTCCGACGCGGAGGCCGGGCGCCCGCCACGCCTCGCCGCGCGAGTGCCTCTCGGCGTGCCTCTCGGTGTGCCGCGCAGTGAGGTGGAGAAGATGGTGCAGGAGGCAGAACAGATGAGGGAGCAAGACCAGAGGAAGAAGGCCTGAGTCGTCCATGAGGAAAGTGTGTTTTTGGCGGATCGTGGGGAGTGTAGACAATGATGGGAGGGAACCATGGCCATTGCACCCTTTGCCCACATCACGAGTCTTGACCATGGCACATGAGCCGTTCAACCAGTCAGGGTGCCGCCCCTGCCGGGAGCGTGCCCATTGCTTGCAGGACACTGTGCAGGCAAAGAATGAGGCAGAGACTCTCGCCTATCAGGCGCTCGGTGCAGCTTTTGCTTCGACACTTTTGGGGGGCACAGCCGGCCGAGGCCGAGAAGCAGCTGACTGAGCAGAAGGACAAGATTCTCGTCTCAAAGACGAACGGTACGCTTGGTGGTTCCCAGCCAGCCGGTTCACTAGGTTTTTAGCTCTTTAGGGTTTTAGGGGGGGGGTTCCATTAAACCACTAAACGTGGGCATCGGAGAACAGCCCAGCAAATGCCCTGCAAATGTCTTTAGGTGCCAACAAGTCTCCAAGTGTCCGGTACTGGAGATCATGAGTCAGCAGCAGGGGTCTGCTTTTTTTCTTTTGGGGGGGGGAGGGGCAAGCATCACAAAGGGATGCTCGGGATCCTCGGGATCCTCGGGCCAAGCGCTCCACGTGGCGTGGACCTGAGGATGAGCACAGCAGATGCCGACGAGCTCAAGAAGCTGATGGAGGAGAAGCGGATTGGGAGGTGGCGTGAGGGGCTGGGAGGCTGAGAGGCAGAAACCGAATTCTCACTTCCTGAGTTCATGAACTTTAAAAACTTTTTGGGTTTGGACCATTTGAGTGGTAAATATGTTTTGGGCCATCCACCCAGTGAGAATTTGGAGTGGGAAACTTGTGAGAGGTGGTTGGTGGACTTTTTGCCCTACATGAGGTCTGCCAAAACTGGGGTCCCGCCCCTTTAAAATGCACTACATCTGAAGTCTGAAGCATTTTGCCATCTGAACAGGACCTCCGGGCCGCCATCCACAAGGATGACGCAGATCTGGATGAGATCAAGCAGAAGCACAAGGCCCTGCCCAAATGGCCGTCGAAAGGTTCTTGCTTGGAGCTGGTGCTTTGTGTCGTGTCAGCTTGTGCCACGTGATTGGGCATGGCTGCAAAGGGTCGCTACGTGTTCCCGCCGTACTTGTTTCCTCACCTGCCCCAAGCGAAGCGACCGCTTGATGGAGTTTGATGGGTTCCCTTTTTCGGCAACCATGTTTCGTGGCCTCGAAAGGTGATCGCCTAGCATTTCCAGGATCCTCAGCTAAGCTTGCTGGTCATAAACCATCCAACTGGTGGTTTCCTTTAAGGGGAGCCCCGGGTTCATTTCTCCTTCTCTACCGGGCAAGTCCTTGAAACATGGTTTCCCCTTTGCAAGGAAAAGCCTGGGGTGATCGCCTTTATCCCAGCACTTTCATGGCAAGTTGGGATCCACGCGAAGCTGCAGAAATAATGCCATCCCACCAATCAACACGGCAACCTGACAGGGGGTCCATTTACAAGGAACATGGTTTTCCAAGGACCCCCGCCCTCCCCCGAACGCCAGGTTCCATCCTGATTGGTGGGGGGGCAGTAGGATTGCTGCTGGCCTTTCAGCTTCCAGGATCCTCAGGGGCACTGGGGTGGGATGAGGTGTGGGGCTATTCGCTCCGTTGCACCGGCAAACGCAGACTTCCATCCTCAGGCACTCGCTCGACTTGACTCGGCACGTCAGGAGCTCCAGGAGAAGGTCTGGAAGATCACGCAGCAGATGTACCAGCCCGGAAGCCCAAGTTGGGAATGTGGGAATGTGGTTGCAGGTCAAAACCTATGGGATCCCATTTTGGGGTAGGTGCACCACCCGTTTTAGGACCTATTTTAGTCGGGATTGGGATTATTGGGATGTACGGGATTTTGACCCGTGTTTGAGTTGGTAGTCCCTGTTTTTGTGGGTAAACAGGGGGTCCCCCAAAGAAACACCATGTAGGAAACAAATGCGACATGTGGGGTAGCACTGGAGAGAGAGAGAGAGAACCAACTGCGAGAAAGGCTTGCAAGGGAACATGGGTGTGGCTTCGGCTTTTTGTGGAGGCAGACCGCTATTTTTTAAGTTGAAGGGGAGGCAAAAGGGAAGCCACGGTTACTTCGCCAAAATCAAAGAGTTTGATTCGAACGGCTGGAGTAAGCCAAGCTGAACTCCCCGCCGCCACTGGTCCGAGGCAAGGTGCGTCCAGCGAGGAGCAGTCCAGCGAGGCGGGCGGAAGTTTCTCGGATCCCCCCGCGTCGTGCAAGAGCCCAACAGGGGAAAGGATGGTTGCGATGCTTCGAAGTTCCGCCTAATCATTTGCAGGACAGGCTTGAATGTCTTGCAGGCTGCAAGGTTGCGTGAATCATGGTATGGCAGGGCGGCATCATACTGGCGGATGGAAAGTAGACCATGGCATTCACCAAGGCGGGGCGGTCATGCGCTGCCGCGAGGAAAAGAAGGACGGTGAGGAGAAGGAGAAGAAGTGAGGGATTTAGTCCTGGAGTTTTGAGCCTTTTGAGCGAAGAGGATCAAGACATGTACTCCGAAATCGAGCAACAGCATGCTGAAGAAAGGGCTCCCTTTAAGACGCCTTGCGTCACAAGGTGCAAGGGGATGATCCTTAGCGGGCCCAGCTCAGGTGCCGATTCTGCACTCAACGAAGTCCCCAGTAGTGCCCTTTTACCCTTTTCTGGGGTAGGGTTCCCCTACTAAAATAGACTACAAAAAACAGTTGTACCCTTATTCTAAACTCTCTACTGGAGGACCTAGTCAAAGATGTTCCTTGCCCTCGTTAAATTAAATTCAACCTGCGAGAGCACCTGGCCTGGGCCTCGCACCGAAGTACAGGCCACCTCGATAGTGGCATGTTTCTGCTTGGAGGCAAGGCAGCTGTGAGTCCGTTGAGAGCTTTGGGAGTTTGAGCTCTGTGTTTGAGTCCCTAGGCAACTCGCCCCACAGATGCCCTTTGCCGAGCAAAGCTCATCCAGTTTCACCCGAGCGGCGAGAGGTTGCAATTTTCGCGGACAGCTTCCGCGGCTAATGCCTCGAACGGCCCCCCACTGGGCCAAGAGATGCCATTCCTCTTATGAGGCGAGCAAAATGTTTAGAAGCGCGCTCCGAGCGATGTCGACGTCGATCGCGATGCAGAAAGACTGGCATTCAGGAAAATGGCCTGCCGTTCCTGGGAGCGGCTCACCGGACAGGGTTCGAACTGGCCACGGTCTGTCTATGCATCCATTCGTCCAGCCATCGATCTCTCGATCCATTTGAACTGCCCCCCCCCCCGCCAAACAGAGGGGCGTGGTTCTGGAAAGGCTTCTCACGTTGCCAGGCCCAAACTCGCCACTTGGGTGTGTCTTGTGTTGGGAACCCTCAAAATGGTTTGTATTCGTTTTGGTTTCCATTGAAACAGGGAACCCCGAAAAAAGACACGCCCACGTTGCCTCCCGGCCATCCATTGGCCAATTCGGCCAACGCGTCTCTCGCTCGCCTTTTGGCTCCTTTGGCTCGGCTGTGCCCGCCCGAGCGGAGGAAAGAGCAAAGCAGCTCGGCGGAAGGGCTAAAAACTTTCGCCCTCCGGCGCTGGCGATCACGAAGATAAGCCGCGGCCGTTGATAGTACACTTGGTGGCTCCGCATCCGGTCCTTTAGCTTGTAAAGTGTTTGTCTTGGTGCTTTCGCAGGCAATGGCGGCTGGTAAATGATATGCCTCCTGAACCGTGTTGCTTTCAGCAAGGTTTGGGAATTCAACATGCAGCTTGATTCAGCTCCAAAGCAAATCCCTTTGCTCCACTGGTCATTCTTATGGACCATCATTTGGCGGGGCTCCTGAAAAGATACGTTCTGCCCATTTGAAACACGGCTTTTTCCACCAAAATAAAGGGAAACCATCATTTACAAGGCAATGTTCAGGTGACTGATTTTCCTTGCGTGCCAATGGAGTGACCACTTATTGTTGGCTCGCCTGCCCCGAGCCTCAGGCATGAACGCCCGGTCGAATTCTACATCAAGCCTGACGCAGTGTGGTGCTTAAGCAGCTCTCAGCTTTCAGCACCTTTCCCGGGGCAAGTGGATTCGCGTCAGATGCATTGATCGGATGCATCTTTGGCCCACGGTGAGGCCAGGTATCGGGACCCAGCCCTGGCATCCCGGAAGCCTCAAGCCTTGGAAGCTTCCCCTGGAACGAGCCTATCTGGGAGACCAAATCCACAGCTCTGGGGAGAAAACCGGCACCCCCCTAAAATGCTAGAATGCGAGAGTTCCATTTGGGTTTTCCCCTGAAAACCAACCAAAACGAGGGAGGGGGCTCTCCCCATTCGGCCCCATTCGGATTTTTTTTCGGGCCCGCCGCGCCGAGCAGCCGAGCGCTCGCTCGCATTTCCAGAAGCCGAGGCCGCGGCGGAAGCGCTTCGTGCCGCTGAATGACCCGAACGCCTTTGCAAAAGGCGGGGTTGGAAGATGCGATGGGAGGTCTGTGGTCTTTAGATGGCTGTGGTCAAAACCGTTTTGAAAAGGATCCCATTTGGTTGGATTGGGTGAATTCATCACCCGTTTCTTGGAACCTACTTTTAGTGCTTGGGTTGGGATGTTCGCTGGGGGTACGACTTGGATTTTTTGACTTCTGGCCAGACTTCTTCTCATTCCAATCACTCCAAACGTGGAAGCTCTCAGGGGGACATGGTCATGAGCCAAGCCTGCCAAAATTCTGCGACCTTTGGACTCGCCTGGGGGAGGGCAGGGATGGCAGGCTGGGAGAAAGAAACCACTAGGTCCCCTAGCAGTGCCCTTTCTCACCGATTTTTTTTGGGAGATTCGGTTCCCCTACTAAAATAGACGACAGAAAAGAAGGTTACCCTTATTCTAACCTCTCTACTGAAGGACCTAGAAAAGGAGGGTTGGCAAAAGATGTGATGTATCCAGGTCGTGTCTTCCCATTGCCCAAAAGGGTGTGCGGGTTCCTTACGCCTTGGTTGGCTTAGGCTGGGCGGTCCATCCGGTCGCCCGCACTGGCGCACGACACGCCATTGGCCGAGAAGGCGCTTGGCTGCTCGAATTTGGTGGGATGTGCTTACTTAGTGGTTCCCAGCCATGCCCGTAGGCTTTTAGGGTGTGGGGTGTTCCATTTAAACCACAAAAAGTTGAACTTTTAGCAGGGGATCTGAAAACGGACAAGGCCGAGCATGGCCAAACTCTTTCGTGAAGAGCGCACGGCAGTGACAAGCCTGGAAAAGCTGCGTGAGAACAGCGTCATTGTCTTGCATCACTTTGGTTTCAAAACTGCGGCCCATATGGGCCCATTCTCTGGAGACTGTACTGTCCCCAGAAGCAGCTGGCAGGTTGCATTTTCACAGCAGCAGACTTCCTGCTTTACACAGCTCAGTGCTCCAATCAAATGCTACGTGCACTAGAGCTTGCCAAATTGAGGCCCGGCAAGCTAATTCTGGAAGGCCTCATCCAGGCTGTGGGTCAAAAAATAGGGCAACCCCAGGAACATGCCCTAAAACGTGTGGTCCATATCCTGGCGGTTGAGTTTTGGCCCACACCCACGTGGCTTCTCGTTCAGGCCTGACGGGCAAAGGAGATCGACGGACCTGGGTGGACGCTGTGATGAGAGTGCCTTGGCTGAAGGGGAGTTCCCCACACCTTCCCCGTTTTGGGGGGGGGTACCCCCCCTCCCTTCAGCCGCAACCTGTCCTTCGGGACCCGGTCCCGGGCCAAGCCAGGACCTCCCGAAACGTCAGGTGCCGTGTAAAAAGGGTGGGAGGGTACCTTTCTTTGCTTTACCGGCAATGGCGTAGGTTGATGCGCGCACGCGGTTGCAAGAAATTGCGCAGGGGCACCAAACTTGCGCCAACTTCATGTTGCCCATGAGGATGACAGTCCCATCGCGCGAGACCTCGTGAGTGGGGAATCGGTGAAGGAAACCTAATCCGCTGTTCAAAGGTTTACCTTGAAGGGCTTTACTTTGCAGTGGCTTACTCATAGGGATGATGGACGTCGGATTGTCCAATCCCCCCCGCACCAGTGGGACGGATTCCGATGGCACGCGAGAGAGAGTGTGAGAGAGAGAGAGAGAGCTCTCCATTGTGAGCAGCCCAGCGACAAAAAAATGTTCGGCCAAGTTAGTAAGTTGTTCGTAATACGCTAAATTCCACCAGGGGGGGACTTCTGAATGGGTTATATCCCAGGTTGCCGAGGCCAGAAGGACACCAAGCAGTTTGCACAGTAACCTGGGTTATGACCCAGTCACAAGTCCTCCTTGGCGGATTGTTTCCCAACTTGGCAAGGACCACCTAAGGAACGGAGACCCAAACAAACCCCTGGCCCCCCCGCCGGACCCCGACTCGGGGCACGGCGCACGACTCGGGGCACGGCGCACGGCTGCTTCGCGCGCGCCGAGTCGAAGATCTGGGTGCCGGGGCCCGGCGCCCACGCCACGGAGCGGACCTTCGTGGGGGAGGGCAACGAGTTCGACGCCAAGAAGTGCGCGGAGGACCTGAGACGCCCGACGCCCGTTGCGCGGGACGCGAGACCCCACAGGACGGGATCCCTCTATTTCCGTTTTTGGTGGTTTTAAACATCACCTTTTTGGCCCATGAAAGGTGACTGTCCCTTGGTGGGGGTGAAGTTTTAAGGGGAAATATAGCGAGCCCTGGGGGACAAAAAGAGGGACGCGTGGACGGGCCCGGAGAGGCCCCGATTTTGTTTTCCGGAAAGGATGCGGTGCAAGGCGGGTTAAAGCTTAGTTGTGTTTCTTTGGCCTCACGCTGATCCTCAAGAGGTGTTTCTTTTTGAATGCCTTGAGCAATTGCGAAATCTGATAAGAGGGATGGTATGCATCCTTTTACGAAGGTTGCCCAAGCTTGTTTTCTTGGCTTTTCCTAGCAGTGGACGTCACCCCTTGGTCAGTCCCGAATAAGAGGGTTTTTGCCGAAGAAAGAGGTTGCGCCTGGCAGCACGCCCCGGCATCACTCAGTCAGCCGGTGGTAGCTCAGTGCATTGCAAATGCCTTTGCGCACAGATTTAGCCATGGGTCAAAATCCAAATCGTACCCCCAGTGAACATGCCACTCCAACCACTAAAATAGGTTCTAAAACGGGTGGTGAATTCACCCAATCCAACCAAAATGGGATCCCAAAACGGTTTTGACCCATGGTTTGGCATCTTGCGCTGCAGGAGGCCAGGCCTGACTATTCCTTCGGCAAGGCTGTGTGGGAGCCGTCCCTCTCGCAGGCTGGGCATGAAAGTGCACAGCTGGCAGGGTAAACGACCAGCGGTCGTTCGGATCCCCAAAAAAGCAAGGGCTCAGTTGACTCACAATCACCAGCCTGGCAATTCGGAGGGTAGTAAGGGACAATCCCAGCCAGAATTGTTTGCTTCCTCCTTTTTTTGTTTTTGCGCAGTTCTTCACATGTTGGGTCTCGGCCATTTTAATCTCGGGTTTTGCTTGTGGCTCAGCTCGCAAAAATTCGGCTTGAGAAGTCGCCGGACGCAAGGCAGAGGTGAAGCCGAAGAGGAACTCTTTTCGCCTCTGGGCCGCAGGGCTGCCACCATGGGCTTTGGTTTAAGCCGCGCGGGGCTGGGGGGGGGTGGGGGGGGGACCTCGAACCTCCTCTCGTTTTCCTGGGGTCGTTTTGGATGGAGAAGGGGCGAAAGGAAGACCTGGGAAGAGAGGTTTCGCTGGAGCGCGCCGAGGCCATCCCAAGTTTGATCCCTGGTTCACGCCAGGCCCAGGCAGGACGCACGGAGTCTGTTCAAGCTTTGGGGTTGGATGGGTCTCTCTCAACATGGGGGGTTTCGTGTTTTTTTTTCTTTTTGGGTGGTTTTCAAGCGAAGCCAAGGGGATACGTGGGGTTGCATGTTTTGGGTGGTGTTCAAGCCAAGGGGATCAGTTTAGAGAACCACCCAGAGGCTTTGGGCTTCAAGTCGCGTCATTCTTTCGGGCATCCTTCACCGCCCGAAAGGCGCCTACACTGCCTTCACCACCTTCGATGGGAGGAGAATGGCCCCCGTTGCGGTGCCTTTTGCTTGCCGCCTTCGCCTGTGTCTCTTCTCCGTTGGGGTTGGTTCAAAAGGCCAAAAGGAAGCCAAAAGGAAACCAAAAGGAAACCAAAAGGAAACCAAAAGGAACCCAGTGATTGAAACCTGCTGTTTTAAGCTCTTACCCTGGCAGGACTCAATGAGCCGAACTCTGCCCACGCAGAGTTCAATGGCAATAGTTGGAGTTGGAGTGGCCCTCCCAGAAATTCCTCATCTAATGCAGACTTGCATTGACGTTGAACGCTTTGGATTTGCCAGTTTCAGTTGTGGCATGGGGGACGTGCAGCCACGTAGAATTCTATTCCCATGCTGTTTGCAGGGAGCGTCTCACACTCCTCCCACATCACGGCTGCAATTGCAGGCCCGGCAGTCTTTGCCAGTGGGTTGCAAAGGTCTGTGCAGGGTTGTGTGACGATTCTGTTTCAGAGGACAAGCTAGTGTGAGAGACGGTCATGCAAGTCGATATTTGAGGCAGCAGCTTTGTGATGTAATGTGTCTTGTCTGACTGCCAATGTTTCAAGCGGCGTTGTGCGTTGAATCGGTTCTTCTAAACGTCCTGAATCGACTTCACCCCTCCCGCCCCCCAAGGCACACTTGTCGAGTGTTTCACGGCCTTGCGTCGCTTTCTGCATACGGTATTTGAGCCTGCCTCTCTGAATCCTGGCTCAAGTCCTGATGTGGATTTGAGCGATCGGCCGGTGGCGAGTTCAGCAATGGCAGGTTACAACGACATGCCTGATGAGGCCGGGCTGAGAAAGCAGATGGTTTTTGGGTGTACCCTTTGAAGATTCATTCAACCCCGTGAAGCCTACGGCAGTCGGGGCAGTGGATGGGTTGGTCTTCAACCCAACCCCAAAAGGATAATGTTGACCCCATATTATTAAACCCCAGTTTATTATTGGGGGGAGGGTTCCCCCTCCAAAAGTGATGATTCCCCACCAAGCGCAAGAACACCCCCTTGCTAATCAACTGGGGTTGATCAATAGGGGGTGAACATCACCCACAGGTAGTGGATGTGGCCGTGCTGGAGGACCTGCGCACCATTCGCCTCAGGAAACGGCCGCTGGGCGCTCCCAAGGCAGATGAGGTGCAGCTGCAGATGAACTGCGCGGCTCGTTTCTGCATCTTTCTGCGCCTTCTTTTTTTGGGTTGCAAGGTTCGCAGACACGCACAATCATACATGGTGGTGTTGACTCCGACCCTAACCTCCGAATCGGTGAGTAACCTAGTGAAGTTGCACTCTCACCAATCAACATGGAAGGGACCCGGTCCCTGTAAAGGAACATCTTCCGAACCCGGACTCCGAACGTCAGGTTCCATCCAAAAAGATTAGGAGGGTACCATTTTTTTTTGGGGGGGGCCTCGGACTTGAATCGACTTGCGTTTTACCCCCTTATTATCATTGTTATGATTGTTAGTTCTGTTGTTACTATTGTTATTTATTTTTTTGTGGAAACAAAAGCCCGCGGCCTAGGTGGGGATCTGCGGCTCAGACATGGCCTACTGGTCCAAGGGCATGGCCGGGGGCTTTGTGCCACTGGACCCAGGGGTGGTTTTCGACTCGGATTTTTCGGGCAATCGTTTCCATGGAACCCACCAACTTATCAAAACAGAAGACCCAGCTTGTCAAACAGCGTTTCCGAGACATGTTCCTCTTTGGAACCCACCGGACTTCCATTTTTTTCCAACCTGTTTGTTCTAAAGGGACTCGATTTCACTACCGGACATAGTTTTATTTTTCCCAGGGGTTTTAAGCAAATGGAGGCAGAGGAATGGTGCCTTCAGGAAGAAAAAATCGGGACCTTCCTGTGAGGTGCCATGTTTGTTGATGGAAATTGGGTGTGGTTCCCTTTTTTGGAACTGATACTGTTGGGTTGGTTCTGAACAGAAGGCATAGGGAAAGCTGAAGACAATTTTGGGTGCCCTATTTCGGGACACACCCATTTACCCGAAAATGGATCTGCTTTCGTTTGCCAAAGCATTTTTGCTGACCCCTTTTTGCGATGTTGCTCCATTTCCTGCATGGCTCAACGGCCAATAACCACCGCAGTGCCTTTCTGGGCAGAGACCTCCATAGCTTCCAGCTGTTGGGAGAGAAAAAGGACCACCAGAAAGCTTGGCGTTCCGTTTGTTTTCCCCTTTCAACCACCATCAAAACAGGGTTTCTCTCAAAAAGAAGGGAGGGTCAGACCCATGTGGAACTCCCATGGAACCCTCCAGTTCTGGGCAGAGACTCATAGCTTCCAGCCGCGGGGGGAAAAACAAACAAACCGAAAAGTAAAACAGCAACTAGGTTTAGCCGTGTTTCTGGGATTGCTATTCTAGGGGTGCCTTCCCCCATTCTCTCCCACACGAATCCTTCTCTTTTTCTCACACCTCCAGAAACCGGAAGACCCCACCATGGAAGGAACCCATCGAGTGAGCGATGCACATTCGGAAGCCCCGGAGCTTCGGAGGACTTCTCGGAGGAGGGCCTGGGCCAGGGCTACTGCGGGCAGATGGGCCACGAGTGCTCCGGCACGGTGAGGGCCAAGGGAGCCCAGGTGGGGGGGTGAAATCAAAAGCTCGGAGATGCTGGGGGGTGGCCATTGGTGGGAAAGCCAATGAAAAAGATACGGCTGTGGTGGTCAAAACCGTGATCCCATTTTGGTTGGATTGGGTGAATCATTCACCACCCATTTTAGAACCTATTTTAGTGGGGCTTGGGATGTTCACTGGGGGTACGGGATTTTGACCCACAGCCATATTTGAGTTTGTAAGATCCATGGGATGTATGAAAATATTTGTTTGATCAAAAGACCTTAGCTGCCTTGGCTTGGAGAACCACTAAACAGATGCTAACTCAGTTGCCCAAGGCGAATTTAGTAAAGGTGCCAAAAGGTGAACCTTTCATTTCTGGGTGCTTGAGGCAAGTGAGGGCATTTACCACTAAATGGGAAAGGTCCTGGTTGAAAACCATGAAATAAGCGAGTTGATACTTTTTGCCACTAGATGGATGCTAAAAAGGTACATGGGATATCAAAATTTAGCAACAGACGCCTGAGATTGATCACAGGTCACCAACCTGGAGGTAGGGGACCGGGTGGCCTTAGAGCCGGGCGTGCCCTGCTGCTTGGCGCCAGCCGTGCGTTTTCCCCGGATCCGGATCGAAATTTTTTGGGGGGGGGGCGAAGGGGAGCCAGGGCGCCGTTGGCTTCTTTGTTCCTGGGAGAAGCGCTCTGGCGCGTTCTGGCTGGGTGTTTTGGGAAGATGTTTTTCACAAGAACTCGCTGTGGGTTGTTTTGGTACTGGATCTTTGGACTTCAACCTTTTGGCTGAAGCACGCCGGATTTTTCGTCACTGACAACACAGTTCAAACGAAGGCCAGACGTTCTGGGTGGGTGTGTTGGGTGTTTCTTTTAACAACGGAGAAACAAGGAGGCGTTTTTGGTGTGAATCAAAAGAGATCAACTGAGCAACACCAACATATGCTGGGCTGTTGAAGCCAACGTCCAAAATTGCGCAACGAATGCATTAGGACTGGCCAAACACTCCGTTCTGAACAGCGCAGTCAAAATAGGGGTGGATTTTGGTTTTTCTTTTAGGTTCCCCTTGAAACCACCCCAAGAAGGGTTCCCGCAAGACACACGCACACACGCAAACACACAAGCACCTCAAAACACAAGCACACAAACACGCAAACGCTCAACGCGCTTGCGCTTACCCACGCGCACGCGCACACGCGCACGCACACGCACACGTGCACAAGCACAAGAACTGGAAGGCAGAAGGACTCGCTGTGCTGATTGTTTTGGCGAGGTTCTGACTGCAAGCTTTGCCGCTTGGGGAGATACAACCTCTGCCCCAAGATGCGCTTCATTGGCTCAGCCGTGAATCGGGTGCCTGGCGCGTTGTGCCGCAAGTTCAACCACAAGGCCTCCTATTGCTACAAGCTGCCTCCCAACGTAAGCCTTCAAGAGGGGGCAATGCCAGGCTCTCAGTTGCAAACCATATGCCAAAAGCAGAGCTGGGAGAGGCCACACGCAAAGAAAGCCTTGTATAGCAGCTGAAAAGCAAGAAGTACAATCCAACCCATTGGGGTTTTGTCAACCCCCTTGCTTGCCCAAACAAAAAAGCACAAAGAGGGGCCCCAAGATACCAAGAGCCCATATAATAGCTTACATTTGTATAAGTCCGCTGGAACAACATGGACATATTTCCAGTAGTGGTAGGTTCCCTTTAAATCCCAGCACTGTCACCCTGGCCCTGAGCCGTTGGCCTTTGCGCCAAGGCTGGAGCCGCTATGCGTCTCACTGCAAGGTGTCACGCGCGCCAAGGCGGCCGCATTTGGGTTTTTGGGTTCTCGAACTGAGCTCGGAACCCAACTGAGTGGTTTGTGGTTTCCCATTGGCTTCCTTTAAAACAACCACACACTAGTTCCCATTATTTCCCGTTGGCTTGTGGCTTCCCTTTGAAAGGGTGCGGTGGCAACTCTATGAAAGGCACGCGTACCCCAACTTGATTCTGCTACATCGCTGGGTTCAACGTTGGAAGGCTTTGAGCCCAGGCAGAAAATGCCCCGAAGCCCTTCAAGCATGTTCAACAGCGCGGTCAGAGCACGGTCCTTTGCTGGTTCATTTCAGCTTTGCAG
The DNA here is from genome assembly GCA_963377175.1 of Effrenium voratum. Classification (NCBI taxonomy): domain Eukaryota; class Dinophyceae; order Suessiales; family Symbiodiniaceae; genus Effrenium; species Effrenium voratum. Next base: position 326,459 of record CAUJNA010003827.1, read on the forward strand.
CTCCTTTGGAGATGCTGCGTTGAAATTTGGATCATTTCCTGGCGGCTTGCAGCGTCCCGCGACCACCAAAGACTCTTGAAAGACTGACCTGTTCCTGAACGGGGAGTCCCGCCAAACTAGGTCTTTTCCAGTTGGCAGCCCGTTTTTAGAGGGCTGCGGTATGCTGCGGTAGCGAGAAAAGGGCACAGGCAATTCAATAAAACTCCGAACTTCACCTTTTGCGTCAAAGGCGCACATTTTTTGTTCCTGTCCATTCCCTGGAGGGGTTCTCGCCTTCCTCTCACTCCCTAAGTTCATGGACTTTAAAACTTTTGGGGAGGACCATTTTAGCGATAAATCTAAAGTTCTGGGATTTTGCTGGGCCAGTTGCGCAATTGAGTCCTTTCCATTTCCCAAGTCCATTTCCTCGCCCGCGAGCGCTCGGCTCCACCAACATCTCTCAGTTGCCCCAAGTGAATCGACCTTTTGACCTTCCGGTTTTCCCCTTTTGGTCTTAGAGAAGGTGCCAAAAAGGCGGGTTTTTCCAATTCTCTCCCATGTTTCCCATCACTTTTGCCCATTTTGGTGCCCGGAGGCTCAGAGGGTGATCGCCTTTGGTTTCTGCGCCCTTGGAACTCGGTTCCACGGCAGGTGGGGCCGGGCCACCACGTCTTCGTGAGTGGCGCGGGGCCCATTGGCCTCATGACCGCCATGTGCGCGAAGGCCGCGGGCGCGGCCACGGTGACCGTCACCGCGCCTCGGCCTCGAAAAACCCGCGTTTCTCCGGGCGTCTGGTTTGGATGCCCGGGGAGGGAAAGGGGCACTGGGTGTGGTTTTCAGCCTCAGTTGTTTGTTTGTTTTTTTAGGGGGAGCGGGGGGGGGGAAGGGGGGCACTTGGGGTCTGTCTTGGCAACCTCGTTCTTGTAGGGTCTTGGTTTTTTAGGGTTCATGGTTGCAAAATAGACTCGAGGTGTCCATGGCACCAGGGGGGGGGAAGGTTTTTTTTGTTAATTCTTCTTTTTTTTGACTTGTCACCAACCGTAGATGTTCGGAAGGCCGGGTTTCCGGGCAATCGAACATCGCATGCGCTGAGAACAGTGGTTGATTTGGGGGATGCTGGGTCCTGAGTTCTTGCATTTTGGGCGGCGATTGCCTTTTGCGCAACAATGTTGATTTCTTCGTCATGGGATTTGAGAGGGGCATGTCTGGTTGAGCATTAACTTTTCGCGATTTTCGGGATATTCGTTGTGCTTCGCTCGGCAGCAAAACCACGCAAGCAGGGGCTCACGGACGCGTTGGCAAATGTCGATGTATTTGGACTTTCCAGGCTGCGGCCTGCAAACAGGACATGGGGCTCCCTATTCAAGCGGGTGGCTATTTGCCCCGTGTTTTTGTGCATGTGTGTTCAGTGTGTCTCTGACATGTTTGTTTGTTTGCCCAGTTATCTGCTTGTCCATCTACTTGTCTGTTTGCTTGGCCTATCTGTTTATTTGGTCATCGCTTTGTGGGCCTAGCAACTTTGCTGAGGACATGGTCGATGCAAAACTGGAGAAGGCCAAAGAGATAGGCGCTTTGGAGCAAAGCAACGGTTGAATACTGATGTGTGTCGAGAAGCCGCAGGAATCTCTCCCTCTCCCTCTCTCCCTCTCTCTCTCTCGCTCTCTCTCGATCTCTATGTTTCTTTTTTGTCCCTCTCTCTCTCTCTCTCTGGACCGTCGGTTCGGTTTGGAACGACGCGATGTTGCTCAGGGTTTCGGTTTTGTCCTTGTCCTGTCCCATTCGAGGATGCCTTCAATCCTTCAATCCTTCAATACTTCCCTAGGTCGCTAAGTCGCTAGGTCCTTCCTTCCAAAATGCTTTGGGCTGGTGGATCTTCAAGTGAGCCACAATCAAAACCCGGTAGATGAAGGTTAGTAAGGGGCAGTCCCAGTCGGAAATAGTTGTGGCCGCCTTTTCTCTACATGGTTCTGGGTTCACCATGTTTGTACCAGGTTTTGATTGTGACTCAAGTGGAGGACGCACAGGTTGCAGTTTTGAGGTCTCACGGTCTCCCCTGAGGTGCCGACTTCACACTGAGAGCAGACACGCCGAACTTGGCCCAAGCGCTGGAGCGGCTGATCGGCGAGCAGTTCGACATGAGCTTCGAGTGCTGCGGCGTGCCTGCGGCCCTGAACAGCTGCATCCAGGTGGAGGGCGGCAAACGGTTCTTTGGAGAGGGTCGGAACGCTTTTCGGGGTTGATCAAAAAGATCCCACCAAAGGACAATGCCCTCCCACCATCTAACATTGAGGTGCACGAAGTTACAAAAGGACCCCACCAACTAACATGGAAGTGCACAAAGCCCCTTTCCGAGAGGAAAGTAGTCTTTCCACAAGGGGTCTGTGCACTTCCAGGTTAGTCGGTGGGAAGGTAGCCCAGTTTTTTGGGAATCAATCTTTGCTACAAACCCGAAGGCAGGCCCATTCCAGGGGCCAGGCGTTTCGATTCAATTTTTGCAGCGTGCATTCTGACTGTCATGGTTGACAGGCCAGCAGATTGTCAAACTTCGCAGGCTGCCCAAGCTATAGGCGTGGGTCTTCGCACAAGTTGCAAGGATCAGCTTGGTGTTAGCAGACTTGAGGATGGATGGCAGGGCCCATCACAACCTTTCAGAAAGACTTCCCTTCTATGTACATTAGACCAGCCCAGACCTCAAAACCTTTCACGTTGCCGGACTGGGCCAAGGTTGAGGTCAAGGAAAAATTGGGGCACGGTGGGCGTGAAGTTTTCGTTGGCGGTGCAGGTGACCATCCCAGGGGGCGTGGTGTGCGTGGTGGCCAACCTGCCGCAGAGCATCCCGCTGGACCTGCAGACGGCGGTGAGGCACGAAGTGGACATCATCGGGGTCTACAGATATTGCAACCTCTACCCCAGAGACTTTGGCCGGTCAACACTGTTTTGGGATCCCATTTTGCCGGACTGCTGTTGGGCAACGGATCTTTAGACTTTAACTTTTGGGTGACAGAAAGGTGTTTTCCATTAAGCCCCCAAAAAGTTAAACTTTTTGCAGGGGGTCAACAGCAACCAAGTCTGGGGGTGAATTCACCACCCATGTTAGAACCTATTTTAGTGGTTGGATGGGGATGTTCACTGGGGGTACGGGATTTTGGCCCATGGCCAAACATCCTGTCAGGTTCCAACAATTCGCGACCCTCCCGCCAGATAAAACGTGGAAAACCTGACGTTCAAAGGTCCCCAATAAAAATGGTCTTCCAGGACCTCCCTGTCAGGAACCATGTTAGTTGGCGGGAGGTGAAGCTAGCATGCACAGGGGCCATTTTTGTTTTGGTTCTGCTTGTAGGGGTTCTCAAAGTCAGAAATTGGTTGGTTGGTGGTGTCCCTTTAACCTACCACTTAGGGTGACTTTGACAACAAAATCATTGGGCCAGTACATTATTTCTTTTGGTCACCCTTCCTTGTGGGTGTGGTTTCAATATTCTTTTGAGGGTACCCCTTGCTTGGTTTGAGTGAAGCACAAGAAGGACTACCGCAGCCATTCTGCGCTTTCCGAGGAGCCCTGGCCCTGGTGGCGAGCGGCAAGATCAATTTGCAGCCGCTGATCTCCAAGAGCTTCCCTTTGGAGGAGGCCCAGAAGGCCTTCGAGCACTTTGCAAGCGGCGAGCCCATCAAGGTCCTGATCCAGGCGAACGCCCCGGAGGATTGTGCAGTGTAGGGCTGCAATGTCAGCAGTCAGAGATGTGGCGGCTCAGGAGCCCGGAGCCGCTACTCAAAACGGCCGTAACAGTTGCCGTAACGGCCCACTTTGCCGGATGGGCGCGCAGAACATGGGCGTTTGGTCGCCGTGTCAGATGGGCCGCCGGGCGCCCCTTGGGTTGGAGCATGATGTTGCGTTCATCGCAGGGTTGAAGGACCAAGCCCATGGGCCTTGGGCAAGGGGCGAAGAGGTTCTGATAGAGTTAGCCCAGAAGCCAACTTGACCCACGCATGGGGGCTAGACATTCCATGCGAAGGCTTCTCGACACTTGGGACAAGCAGCCTGGAACATCCCAACGCGTCCCGCGCCGTGCAAACCATGGCGCTGCTTGCCTCCTTTCATCGGGAGCGCGATGCGATCGCGGAGTTTTTCGTGATCGGCAGCCCGCGCCTTTGCACAAAGTGGCATTTGACACCGGGAGCGCAAGAACTGGCAATCGGGAGCAGGGTTCCCGTTATTTCTTCTTCTTTTCTTGACAAATCTCCAGGTAGACTTGGCATTGGGGGTGGTTAATTCCCCAAGTGGGATTTCCCCCTGCGTTTAAGATCCAAGACTCGGACCTCTCGAAAACGTCAAGCCCATGCACCGAGGAATGTGGGCCCCGGCACCTACGAGCCCCGGAGCCTGCCCACAAGGACCTGCACTTTTGGCGTGGGCGAGCGGCCTTTTCAGGGCCGCGACGCGCGCGACACGCCAGGCGTGGGGCAGCTCTGGTGTGTTTTTTTTTTTTTTGCGGACGAGCCTTCTTGGAACTTCTTAGGGCCCTTGTGGGGTCTTCAAAATTGGAAGCCTTTGTTTGGCCTGTTGGCTGGGGCAGATTTGAAAGCCTTGGACACCCACAAGAAACAAAGACTTTGGAGCAGCTGCGCTCGCTAGGTCCAGGGCAGTATGCCGTGGCGCAGAAGATGAAGGCTGGTGTCCCTTGGCCGGCATAGCCCTCGGTTGTGGGATGACTCGGGGTTTATCCCCACTGTGATAGGGAATCCTTTTCTTTGAGGAGTTGGTCTTTGGGAAGCCCTTTCTGTTGTATCACAAGTGGGAATTTCCCACGGCCCTGAAATTCCAAGCCTCCAAAGAGCCAACCTTCACCCACTATTTCTGAGGCGACCCGGAGCTGTTTTCGCTCCAGCACCTCTCGCTGTGACCCCAACAACCACCGGGAGCCTGCCTTTGTCCCTGGCACGGGCCCTATACTGTGAGACAGAATCTGTGCAGTGCAGCTGTTTGCATGGTACGCCAGTTTCTCCTGGGAGACGATCTTGAGGCAATGCATCGGCCTTCTCACAATTGTTTTTTTGATTTTTGGGCCCCACGTCCACACATTCATTCAGGAACAAACACGGGTGGTGGAAACGGTGGGTTTCCGGTCGCTGTTCTACGCCGTTTCGCCGTTTGGCGTGAGGATCCGGCTGGTTTGTGGCATCTACCATCCTGGACAACCCGGGGCCGGGCGGCGATCCAAGCCCCACAGAGCTCCGGCCACGCACAGGCGATGTGGCTAGGGACCGGTGCGGTGGTTCCGCTTGGGGCAAAATCGTTTTTTGGGGTTGAGTCAACCCTGTTGTCTCAGCAGGCAGGGGTCAGATCAGAGACCCTTTGTTGGGCAAACGCTTGGTGGCGCCCAGCCATCCGGTGCCTTGGCTTTTTAGATCTTCTTGGTAGGCTGGGTGGGGTTTCCGAATTTTGCCCACCAAAAGTTTGAGGACAGCCCAGTTCCGTAGTGCTTGGTTGTGCTTGCAGGGCAGCAACACAGGCTGGATGCGCGCGTCCGTGCGTCCGGGTGCGTCCGGGTGCGTCCGGGCAGGGGGCCCCTTTGAGCACAGCCGCGTGGAGAAGTTGGACTGGGGCGCTGAGCGTGCCATCCAGGCCCTGAAAGAGGGCACCCGGCTGCATACGGAGCAGCCTGGTTCGGATTCAGGGGCCCGGGGCAGAGGGCACCAAAACCTGGCGGGGCCTTTGCGAGACGGAGCCCCCAACTTGAAAAAAATAGAGGACCTCTAAGAATGGGTGGTTTGCTTGTAACTTCCCATTGTGAAAACCGGGTCCTGTATTTACTGGAAATGTTGGAATCCTGACCAATGTTCGGGCCTTGGCAAACTATTCCGCCTAGATCAGGTGCACGTTGTGAGGGTCAGACTGCGGAGGCCGCACGAGGCCTTGATGTAGCCAAGGACCACTCCTGCCATCAAGCCGCTGCGTGACCGATCCGACTGGAACTTTACCGGGGAGCCAGGCCGGAACCTTTGAACAGCGCATGGAGATGCATTGGCCAGCACAAGGCCCACCCCACGCCTGATACTAGGGTTTCCTCCTGAGAGCCATGAGCAATAGTAAGCGCTCTCCAAGATGATGTTTTCCTGCGCAAAGCTTTCACGTTCAATTCCAGGAGACACTCCGGATCCTGGCATGTACCGCAGACAGCTCAGCTATTTGCGAGTGAGCCTGGGCCTGCTGTCACGTCAAACACACTCTGCTAGACATGAAGGCGTTTGCAAAGATACCGGGAAGTTTCTTGGTTGTAAGGGTGTACCTGCCCACGTTCATCACGGTTGATGTCAGTGACGCGGACAGGGGCTTGTTTGATCGTTTAGGGGGGCTGGATCACAGGGCCGTTCGCAACAGCTGAGGTCTGGACTGCTACAACATCGGCCGTGGCAAGCGGGAGGTTCACTTCGCGGCTCCTTCGGATCGGAAAGCTACGTGGGGCGACTCGGCTATGGCGACTTTAGCGGGGCTTATGCAACAGCTAGGCTGAAAGATGCGACACGTGCTCCCAGAGGAATGAGGGTGCGCCTCAAAATCGGGACATGTTGAGAAGCCTTCCATTGGGTGTGTCGTTCCCCCCCCCACCCCAAAAAAAACCAGAGAGAAAGAAGAAGAAGAAGAAGGAGAAGAAAAAGAAGCAGAAGAGGTTTTCCTTTTGGTTTTTTGGCCTTGGGTTTCAAAAGCCAAAGCAGGGGAACTTTTTAAAAAAAGATGAGCCACCCATTGGTTTCCTTCAACCCCCCCCCCCCCCCCAAAACAGGAGTAAGGAAGACGACCCATTTTTTGCGGGTTTTCCTTCAACACCACCAAACTTTTGGGGGGGGGGGGGACCAACTCAAAAGCAGAAGAAGGGTTCTCTTCTTCCCCAAAACCACCCCGATTTTTTTTTGGGTTTGGGGGTACCAAAACTCGAAAGGAAGAAGCCGACCATTTGCTCCTTCCCCCAAACATTGGTTGGGGGGGGGAGTACCAAAACTCGAAAGGAAGAAGCCGACCATTTGCTCCTTCCCCCAAACATTGGTTGGGGGGGAGTACCAAAACTCGAAAGGAAGAAGCCGACCATTTGCTCCTTCCCCCAAACATTGGTTGGGGGGGGAGTACCAAAACTCGAAAGGAAGAAGCCGACCATTTGCTCCTTCCCCCAAACATTGGTTGGGGGGGAGTACCAAAACTCGAAAGGAAGAAGCCGACCATTTGCTCCTTCCCCCAAACATTGGTTGGGGGGGAGTACCAAAACTCGAAAGGAAGAAGCCGACCATTTGCTCCTTCCCCCAAACATTGGTTGGGGGAGTACCAAAACCGAAAGGAAGAAGCCGACCATTTGCTCCTTCCCCCAAACATTGGGGGGGGAGTACCAAAACTCGAAAGGAAGAAGCCGACCATTTGCTCCTTCCCCCAAACATTGGTTGGGGGGGAGTACCAAAACTCGAAAGGAAGAAGCCGACCATTTGCTCCTTCCCCCAAACATTGGTTGGGGGGTGGGGGGGGAGTACCAAAACTCGAAAGGAAGAAGCCGACCATTTGCTCCTTCCCCAAACTGGTTGGGGAGCGAAAGGAAGAAGCGACCATTTGCTCCTTCCCCCAAACATTGGTTGGGGGGGAGCACTCCGAAAGGAAGAAGCCGACCATTTGCTCCTTCCCCCAAACATTGGTTGGGGGGGGAGTACCAAAACTCGAAAGGAAGAAGCCGACCATTTGCTCCTTCCCCCAAACATTGGTTGGGGGGGAGTACCAAAACTCGAAAGGAAGAAGCCGACCATTTGCTCCTTCCCCCAAACATTGGTTGGGGGGGAGTACCAAAACTCGAAAGGAAGAAGCCGACCATTTGCTCCTTCCCCCAAACATTGGTTGGGGGGGAGTACCAAAACTCGAAGGAAGAAGCCGACCATTTGCTCCTTCCCCCAAACATTGGTTGGGAGCGAAAGGAAGAAGCCGTATTTGCTCCTTCCCCCAAACTTTAAAGGAAGAAGCCGACCATTTGCTCCTTCCCCCAAACATTGGTTGGGGGGGAGTACCAAAACTCGAAAGGAAGAAGCCGACCATTTGCTCCTTCCCCCAAACATTGGTTGGGGGGGGAGTACCAAAACTCGAAAGGAAGAAGCCGACCATTTGCTCCTTCCCCCAAACATTGGTTGGGGGGGAGTACCAAAACTCGAAAGGAAGAAGCCAGCCGGTTTCTCTTCGTCTCGGCCCAGGGAACACGAACCTGAAGGACAACCCCGGGCCCGGCACGTACGACCACGAGGCGCCCGAGATGCCGCTGCCCCGCCGACTGCCCGGAGGCCCTCGGCCACGTGCTCAAAACCGATTCGGGTAGATGAAGGTTAGTAAGGGACACTCCCAAGCACAAAAATAGTTGCGGATATCCGCCTTGTTAAGTCTTTACATGGTTCTGGGTCGACCATTTTAATACCCGGGTTTGATTGTGACTCAGATTGACGAACGCACCCGGTTGACTCCGCCCAGCCTTTTTTCAAGCCCATCAAGGTGTCGTTTGGAGTTAGGCAGCTCTTTCCCTTCCGTTTGAAGCTCTTGCTCAAAGACACGCCGAAAGGAAAGCCAAACTCTGTTTTTCTGGTCCAAAGCCCCTGCTTTTTTTACATGGCCATGGGTCAAAAGCCAAATCGCACCCAGTGAACATCCCAATCCAACCACTAAAATAGGTTCCACAATGGGTGAATTCACTTACCAACCAAAATGGGATCCCAAAACAATCCGCAACTAAAATAGACCAAAACGGGTGCACCGAAAGCCCCAAAATGGGATCTCAAAATATGGTTGTGACCACAGCCACATGGCTCGCTTCGCCGGAGGCACGGGCGGAGGTGGTCCCGCGTTGGATCCTCCGGGCTTCGGCTCGGACTCGCCGCAGACTTCCACCACCTTCTCCTCGAGCAGGCGGGAAAAGCCTGTGGCTTTGGGAGGGGCCCGTGGGAGGTGAGCCACCGGCTGGAGAAAGCCGCCCCCGATGTATCTTTGGCCCATTTTGGCCCTCAAACAGCCAGGTTTTGAGACCCAACACACCGGGGTGTCCAATGGAGGGTCTGGGTCTTCCATTGGAAGCCCCAGGGGCGTTCTGGGTGGGAAAAAAAGCGGTCCCAACCGCAAATCGGGGATCTCCCAACCGCAAATCGGGGATCTCCGCCCTGCGAGCTCTTTAGCATGGGGATTGGGTTCGCCATTTTGGTACCCGATCGGTTTTGATGGCGCAGGTGAGCCAGCAGTTCCCCTTTTCACGAAATTGGGACGCTAGAGAACATTTTGCCAACTATTGGGTTTTCCGTATTAAACCACTAGAAGTTAGTCGCTTTCAGCAGGGGAGCAGAAAGCAACCGAGAAAGCTGTTGGGCGGCGTTCAAACATCGGAACGATGCAAGTGGTTCGCCGCCGCGTCTGGGCCCCTGAGGCTGCCAGCGGTGTTCTTCTCGAGTTCCTGGTCACCGGCGCTGTTGCCCGGTCCTGGCACTTACGATCTGAAGAGTGGGGACGGCAAACAGAGCCTTGACGGCAACATGGGGTTGGTGGCGCGGAAAGGGGGGCAAGTACGGTAAAAGGGGGGTTAAGTGGTTACTTCGTTTGGTTTGGTTTGATTTGGTCTCGTTCCGTTGGTGGCGTGTTTGTGGGTTGGTGGGTGGCTTGGTTGGCTGCTTGGCTGGCTGCTTGGCGGCTTGGCTGCTTGGAGGCTTGGCTGCTTGGCTGCTTGGCTGCTTGCTTGGTAGCTTGTTTGCTTGGTAGGTTGCTTGGCTGCTTGCCTGTTTGCTTGGTTGCTTGGTTGCTTGGCTGCTTGCTTGTTTGCTTGGTTGCTTGGTTGCTTGCTTGCTTGTTTGCTTGGTTGCTTGGTTGCTTGGTTGCTTGGTTGCTTGCTTGCTTGCTTGCTTGCTTGCTTGCTTGCTTGGTTGGTTGGTTGTTTGCTTGGTTGCTTGGTTGCTTGGTTGCTTGGTTGCTTGGTTGCTTGGTTGCTTGGTTGCTTGGTTGCTTGGTTGCTTGGTTGCTTGGTTGCTTGCTTACTTGCTTGCGGGCGTCCTTGCTTGAACGTCAGAAACATCATGGAATCAGCGCTTTCGGGCTTCCTTGCCTGAACGTCAAGCGTTGTGGGATCTTTTGTTCTTTTGCCAGGCAAGGAAGCTGTCCTTGCACGTCAGAGCTGTCCTTTGTTACATGTGTTACGGGATTCTTTTTGCCCTTTGTCCTTTGCCACCGTTCCTTCCATCCATCCAGCCGCTTCCACGCCTCGCGAGGTCGTCCTCCGCCTTCCGCTCCACGAGCGATCGCTTCTGGGTGCCAGAGGCGAAACGAGAGCCGCGGAGCTGGGGAGAGCACCCCCCCCTGTTGGGGTGGTGGTGAAGGGGAAAGCAAAAGGAACCTCCAGCTGTTTCTGGGGTCTGTTGTTGTTTCCCCAACAGAAAGCTAGGTAGGCTCCTTGGGGATGGTTTGGGCCAGTTTAGGGAGGGTTCCTTAGATTCGGTGCCAGGGGGTTGAGGGGGCTGTGGGGGATTCCTTGGCTTGGGCGTTGAACTTAGTTAAGTGGTCAGTGCTAGCTTGTTCAACACCTAATCCCCGGTGATCGGTGGATTGCAGATGATGCGGTTTACGGGTTCAGATTATGCGGTTTGCGGATTACAGATTCTGGGTTGCATGGAATTTCTGTGCTCCAACATGCGGTTTTGACCCACAAGTTGCATCTCGGATAAGGTTCCCAACCAGAAACCGGATTAAGAGGATTATGGATCTAGGCTCCCGCCGGGATTTCGCGCAGGCTAGGTGAGTGAGCCTGGTTATAACCCACTTGCCATGATTATAAGTCCCCTAAGTGGCTGGCAACCAGGTTACCAACCGCTTACTAAGTACCCTGCGCCTTTAAATGCAGTGAGCCCCCTCTCTTTGGGGTGGTTTCAAGGAGAACCCCCCTTTTTGGTTTGGAAAGAGAAGGACCATTGTTGGGGGTCCTTTCGTTTTTGGACCACGGGCCCAACTGCTTTTGCTTGGGCAGGGCGGCGCCCGGCCGGGGCCGGGGCAGTACACCCAGCCTTCCGACCTGCCGACCGAGAAGATCCGGCGTGCGCGGAGCGTGCCAGATTTTATGGGCAGGCGTGTGGGTCGTGCCGCCGCAACGGCGCAAGCCGTCCCGTGGAGACCGGAACACGTCCTGCTATTCTTTGGTGCATTTTGCCAAGGGATGTTAGGACTTTAACTTTTTGCCAACTGATGGGTTTTCCGTATTAAGCCACCAACAGTTGAACTTTTTGCAGGGGAGCAGAAGGCAACCGAGTATTGTTTCTTGGTGGCTCCCAGCCATCCGGTTCCTTAGCCGTTTGCTTTTTAGTGAAGTGTTTAGTGGGGTTGTCCATTGAGCCCACTAAAAGATAACCTTTTAGCGGGGGATCTGAACACGGACAGCTCAAGTGAGACCATCTTGGCGTGGTTTCAAAAAAAGAGCGCCAAGTGGAAAAGGACTCAATCAATTGGACCATTGGAGGCTCCCGAGTTTTGAGACAAGCCCAACTGTTTTCGGGGACCGGCCTGATGCATGGGGGGTCAGAGCTCCGGCCTCGCGCTTTTTGCACGCAGGAAGTTCTTCGGGGTGCAGAACCCCCACCAGCTGAGATCTCTGAGGGAGACCGCGTTTTGGCGTGCAAGCCGTATCGCCTTTTAGCGAGACGCCTGGGGAATCAGGTGGGTGTCTTAACATTGGCCCCCCCCAAGATGGTTAATGTTGACCCCAATAAATCAACCCCAGTTTAACAGGTGGTGTTCCCTCTAACAGTGGTCTGATTCCCCACTAAACCTAGTTGGAAACCCCCCTCTACAAAGAAACTGGGCGTTGTAGATTCGTACGGGCCCCGTGCCAGTGGGACGGATTCCGATGGCACGCGAGAGAGAGAGAGAGAGCGAGAGAGAGAGAGCGAGAGATTCGTATGGGGTCAACATGAGTTCCTTTTGGTTTCCTTTTGACTCCAAAAAGTTACGTCTCCTCCAAACGGACACGCCTCCCGACGCATCCAACGACACATCCCGACGCGGGACCCAGGACGGCTTGATGCTGGGCAACTGGGGCCACGGGCCTCAGCGCCCCAGCCCCGCCTCCAACCGAAACGTGGCGCCGGGCAGCTACAACCCCGAGGAGTGCATGGGTCACTTGGACGTCTTCAGCGGGGGCTTCATCTTTATCCTGGTTGTAGGGGTTGATTCCCCAACCCAACCCCCCAAAAAGTGCCTTCCGCCTCAGAAATCCGAGAAGAGCACCACCCCCATTTTTACTAGGGGTTGATTGTAGGGGTGGATTCCCAGCGTGCGTGCCTCTAGGTCTGCTTGGTTTGAGAACTCCGGTGTTGTTTTAAAGCCACACTCCAAAGGCAACCAATCATGTTCTAGGGGTTCATTCCTTTTCCATTCTTTTCAACCATGATTGTTTGCGAAAACCGGATCCGGTTTACCCTCGGTTTCTGAAGGTTCCCTAGAAAGAAGGATTCCCGGAAAGAATGGGGAAGGTACCCCTAGATTTATGGGCCGATTGGGCGCATGGCCACCGGATGAATATCCGAAGCGCGGCATGGTTGGGGGTTCCTGGGTTGCTTGCGGTGTTCGAGGGCCTCTCTGAAAAGATGGCGCTTCATCCCTAGAGATGGGTCTTTTCTCTGAATAGTTTGGGACCTCCTTTGCCTGTTTGTTTCCTCTGTGAGCTTCATCATTTGGCCTCATGTTGACCCCAAATCAATAAACCCTTTGGTTGATCAATAGCAGCGTCCCGTTTTGGCGGGGATTCATCACTTTCGGAGGGCGCACACCCTCCTAGTACCAGGACAGGGGGGGTGTATTAAACATTTTCTTGCCCTTTGAACGAGTCTTGGCCGCACCAAGTCCATCCACTCCCATTCAGGTGTTGGACCGGAGTGAGGCCAGGAGCTAGGTTTAAGGCAACCTCGATGGCCAAGTGGCCCTTGGGTTAAGCTAGGGCAAGGCTTCAGGCAACCTCGAACGGAGTGGGGGAGTGCTTCTCTACTCCGGTCTTCCGAACGAAGTGGCCCAAGGGAAGCTAGGCCGGTCCGGTCTTCCGAGCGCGCCGAGCGCGCCGAGGCCAGTCCATTTCTTCGAAGCTCCGGCACTTGGCCAAGATGGCCCAGGGCGCAGCCTTCGGCGGCTCCAGGTACGGAGAGCGCTTCCAATCCTCAGGACCGGCCGGGTCGGGGGGTCAGGAGGCGCATGGGACGAACCTGGGGCTGACCTTTTCACTTGGCGCGCGCCAAGTGAAGAACCACCCCAAGTTCCACCTTGCATCTTGGGTTTGGTGGGGTTTTCCTTTTTCACCCACTGAAAGCTAGTTGCTTTTGGCGGGGGGTCTGAGCACCTCTGAAGCCACATATCCTGTTTGAAGCAACTTAGGCAGAAACAGAGAGAGAGAGAGATATACATACATGCACAGGCAGGCAGGCACGAGTCAGCGAAGTTGTTTTTCTTCCTCCGGCTCCGTTGAGTTTGGTGGTTGTTATTTATGTTTCCTTTGGGTCAGCTGTGTTGAGAATATACAACTTGCACTTTGCCTTTGCTGGAATCAAGGGTTCACGTTCCAAATTTATTTTTTGATCGTTTTAGGCAAGTTCTTATCTACACGGTGTTTGTTTCTCTTTTCATCATATATTTGTGGTGCGGACTCGACGACCTTGTGCACGGTTGCCTTCCTTTTGTCCTGGGCCAACATAAAACTTGTGGCCCGAGACAAAACAAAACAAACATTTAAACAGGATCAACCAAGCACGGTGCTGTTTATTTTTGGTTCTGGCCCTTTTGCTCATGTAGCACGAGCCAACATTCAGACCCCGAACTGATCGTAGGTATCGAGAGTGTGAGTCCTGGTCCTGTGCTTCCTCATGAGGAGGTCACCAAGGCGGGATGTGCACAACTTTAGTGAAAAGGGGCGATCGATTTGGTACGTCAGGCAAGTGGTCAGTAAGCCTGGTGGAAAAAACACTGAACGGAAACTAACCATGGCTTTTGTGAATTATTTCAACAAGCTTATTAACTGCTTGCCTGACGTACCGAATCGATCGCCCCTTTAGGAAGGATATATGATGTGTGAGGGCATGCAGCAAACCGAGTCCATGCCTTGTTGCTTAGGGCTCTGCGCTGCAGAGCGTGCAAGAAGATGGCGCAATTTCCTCTTTTTTTTCTCCTCCTGCAGGGAAGGAGATACGATGGAACCCAAAGGGGCGTTTCTCAGAAAACTGCGGAAAAAGCCACCTTGTGGTCGGCCTTTCAACACGTACCAGACAGAGAAAAACAAATCCTGGGGGGGCCAGTATTGGAAAAGCGTCCATTCAATGAGTGGGAAGTGAGGGATCATTGTGCCCAAGCGAGGGGGATTCTGTGGCCTCTACTTCAGGGTCCCGAATACCCAGCTAGGGGAATGCATGAAAAACACCATCAAAGCTGATTGGAGTCGAATCCTAGGAGGGTTGGATGTATCCTGCCGTCGTTCGCCAACCAGGACTTGGGTATGTCCGCCCCCACGCCCCCCCCAAAAAAACAACAACAACAGCAACAAAAACAAACAATACAAATAAAGGAGACAACCAACACACACATACAGGCAGTCACAAACCCAAAACGGGGCAATCGCAGAAGCCCCGTCCAAGTGCCTCTCGGCGGACGCGTCGCCCGAGGCCGGTGATGCCTCCGGGGGCGCCTTCAAGTCTGGGGCCCCTCGCTTGGCGTCGCCGCGCAGTGAGGAGGCGAGGTCGCATTGGCCATGGGTACACTCCTGTCCAACGTGGAACCTGACTGAGGGGTCCTGGAAGATGATTTTCCTTTAACAGGGAGCCTTAGGTGGGTTCCATGTTGATGGACAGGAGGATATGGGTATAGGCATTCAGATGAGGCTGCTGCCAGCTGTCAACACTGCCCTTGCTTCAGCATAGCTTCTAGCCTGCGGGTATGGGTCAAAATGAGGCGCCAGGAATTGGAGCCCAGGAATTTGCGTCCATGAATTCAGATTGACCAGGGCAAGCCATTTTGGTGGCACCCTGTCTTTGACAACCGCAGGCTTTTGAGGCTGGGCGCCCTTCCGTCGTCCGTCGAGGAACGACTTTCTGGCTCGGGTTGCAACCAAAAGGAAAACCACACGAGGTTCCCGTGAGACGCATCCACAGAAAGGAATCCCAAAGGAGCCACTCTTGATCCTGCTGGGGCTTAAAGGGGAACCAACAGGAGGGCCGAAATCTATTTTTTTAGGGGTCTAACGGTCTAACACACGCTTTGACATGGCTCCGCCCTTTACTGGTCACGGCTTGGGTTGCGGTAGTGTGTGGCACATGTGAGGGACATGGGCCGTGACATGGGGTTCAACAATCTCCACAAAACCCCCGACCCTCAACTGTCACAAAACTGCCTCCAAACAGCCAGCCAGCATGTCCAGTGTCCAAATTCATCGTCTTCTCCGATTGTCGAGCAGCAATTTGGGCGCGCTTCGTGCTCACCGAACCGAGCCCGTCCCGCTGCGCCCGCGCCGCGCCAAGATCGAGAAATCCGCCAGGAGCTCCCGGGCCCTGGCAGCTACGACGTCGTCGGCAAGCCGGACTTCCGTGCTGGATGGAGGCGGAAAGCGGGGCGAGCCGGCGAGTGACGGCTGAGAGAGCTGAGAGAGCCGAACTTTTGGTAAGCAACCAAGCAACCGGGCAAACAGGCAGCCTTCAGCAGCCAAGCAACCAAAACGGCCACGGGAAAGGTCCGCCACCGGGGCAGGGGATAGGTTGTTTCTTTTCTCCAGGAAAGCCATCGAGGTTCGACAGTTGGTCGGTCAGGATTGCGAAGAGGGACCACGTGAGCTTCAACAGCTCCGGCCAGCGCTTCGAGAACAACGCGACGGATGTGCCGCCGCCGGGCGCCTATGAGCTCACGAGCGAGGAGGGGAAAGGCGGGAAGACGCGGGCAAAAACGTCGGGTTGCGGGAAGCTGAATCCATGTTCCAGGAAACCTACTGGAAGATCTACGGGAAATTCTTTGCTTTTGGGCATGTCGTGTGCCAAGCTTCCTGTAGGATTTCCTGGCTTCAAAGCGGCGGGTCGCTTTGGCTTTCCAAAGCGGCAAGGCAACAGCTTTAGGGTTGCCAGCGCGTGACTCATCCGGTCTCTTGGTCCCTTGGTCCATTTTCTCTGGGTCTGTTCGGCGGGCCAACGAATCAGGAAAAGGCTGAGTATTGGCTTGATACTGGTTTGGTATTGGCTTAGTGTTGATTTGGCATTGGTTTTCTATGGGGTTTGCTGTTTTTACAGGGGGGGTCAGCGGGAGAATCGCTATTTTGGTATTGGCGTAGTATCAACTTCAGCATTGGGGACTTACAAATTTTGGACACATATCTTTAGGACGGGGGATCTTTCGGAAGACGTGATGAACCACCCCGAAAGTCTCGTAGCTGTTCCAGGCGAAAAAATGAGTGGGCATTTTTCCGCCTCCAAGATCGTCGCGTTTCTCCTCGCTTTGCGCCGACTGGGGTGCCAGGCTGCTACTCCTTCAAAGCCACCGCCACCAGGGGGGTCGCGGCCCCCAAGGGGCAGCACGGCCCAGACCCAGGCGAGTGGCGTCTTCTCGCAACATCCATGTGGGCAGAGACGATTTGGGTCCGTCCTTTTCGTTTAGGAGCAGCCTTTTTCTCTACTGCTATTGGGTTGGATCTTTAGACTCTAACTTTTGGATTCCCCTCATGTTTCTTTTTAACCAGCAAACAGTTTAACTTTTGTTTTTGCTGGGGGATCTGCAGCACCCAAGTTTTGGACGGCTTCAAATGAAACCAAAGGGATACCCAAGCCATTTGGGCGTTGTCTCCCTATAATTGCTCTTTGACACATGGATCGCGGACTTGGTCCATCCATTTTTGGTGAGGTCGCTTGGAGTCTCCAAACTTGTCAGTGGAGCTGTCAGAACAGAAGAAACAGGTTGCGAGTGTTAGCAGCCAAGTGTCGCTCGATTTGCACCTGTCCGACGCAGGTATGTACAATATCGCTGGAAGTCTCTTGCGCAAGTCCTTCAATACCAAAGCGGCTTGCCCAAAGAGCTTTTGCCAGGGGCAGTTGAGCTCAGGGTGGCCATGGCCTAGTGGAGGGAGTGCACGGAATTTCGGCGGCTCCGAGCCATCCGGTTCCTTAAATGTTTAGATCTTGCTGGTGTCTAGTGGTTGGACGTCCGAATTTGACCCACCGAAAGTTCGTCACTTTGAGCGGGGGATCTGAAAACGAGCAGCCCAGGCATGTCTTTCAACTTGTCGGGTAATCGAGCTCGTCTAGTGTGTCCATAGCCTAGCCATTGGCCTACTGAGTTGCTGAGTGGCTGCCTCCTGACCGTCTACCCGCTGGCTAGCGACAGGGTAAGGGTGCCATCCTGTCCCACGAAGTTTTTTGTAGGCCTTCAGCTTCCAGGTCTTGCGCAAATGAAAAGGATATAAAAGGATGGAATGCTTGGTGGGGCAAGGTCACCTTGAGGTTTGGCATTGTGATCAGGATTCCCTGGGTTCCTGGACTTCACACTTTCGGGCACGACCGTTTTAGTGGTAAATAAACAGTTCAGGACTTGTTTTGGCCAATCCTCTCAGGAAGTGAGGTGATCAGCATTCCCCCATCAAATCAAGCAGTAGACGGTTTGACCAGTGCCTGGCTTGAGGTGGAAGAAACCGCCTGGCTCCTGCAGACGCCAAGCGACAAGAACCGGCCACCGCCCAGGGGGCCTTTCCCGTGGGCGGAGGGCCGCTTGGCAGTGGGTTGGGGTTGTTGCATTCGGAATCCAAATTTCTAGTAAAGCTTTTGAAGCGGCGTTTGTGGATCTACCCTTGATATGAAAAGAGTACTAAAAGATTAAGAAGGAGAGAAAGGAGAAGGAAGGCCAGGGCAGAACGACAAAAAGCGCATCCAAACCGTTTTCTAGACGATAGCTCGCATGGCTGGGAGGATTTAGGGCTGATAATTTGGTGACTGGTGGCTGACACCCCGACTCACCAAGGTTCAACGTGGCGGCCACGACAGGTGCTGGAGGCTCTAGCCCTGGAGGCACCACAAGGGGCGGGAAGAATGGGAGGGGCGCATACGCGCCCATGGAAAGAAAGCAGAAACCAGCATCAATCGATTGGGTGATTGACGCATGGCGCTAGCTGCAAGTCAATTGCATGGAAGTACCCTTGCTGGCAATTCTCCAGCTCTGTAAATATAAATTTGTGTGTCATTTTTGGTGGCCTTGCCTGGTGCACAGGACAAGACGGCCACGGAGGCCACGGAGCGTGTGCTTCTTCAGCCGGAGAAGTCGGCATGAGCGTCACACCTTTTTTTCCCGAGTTGGCGTCTTCCGCGCCGGTGCCGTGTCCAGAATGGATGTGCACCATCCGGCAGCCTTGATTCCATGCGTGTCCAGGGCTATCTGATCGAGTGGATGTTGTGTCTCAGGCTGCAGGCGATTGATACAGCCGCTTTCTTAAAGAAAGCGGGGCGTACCACTAGTCAACTCAGCTGGGGCAAGAGAAATCGGCCGGTGGCCAGAAGTAGGACTGTAGGCGGTATTTCGGGGCGTGTGGCTAAAGAGGCCAGCATGCCCAGGAATGACTGGTGGACGATTGCTTTACTTGAGCGGTGCCGGTGAGCCAACGTCCGCCAGTTGATCCTGCCTCGGAGCTTTCGGCATTTCGGTGTGAAGGCTTCGGAAAATAGCGGAGTCAGGAGCCTCGCCGGGATTCTCTGATCCGGGTCGCATAGGGCAGGCCGCAGCAACACTAGGGACTTGGGTACCGCGGGACGAGGTGCTTGCCATCCATGGGTCCTCCTCCGCCTCCTCCTTCTCCTTCTCCTTCTCCTCCGTTTTGTTTGGGTCCTTGGCCGCCAAACTTGCCAATTGAGTCTGATCTTTTCAACGTTTGCCCTGTACTCACTTTCTAGAGTTTCCCGACTGAATACTTTCAGGGCAGCTGGAGGGAAAAACGCAGTTGGGGGGGATTTTTTGGGCCCAAAAGGGGCCATCCTGGCCATCCATTCCGGCAGTGAGACACTTGCGGACCTTTTTCGAATACTGCCACTTGCTTAAGAACATGTTCTTTTTCCCTGCTGTATTTTGAAGGGAATCGATTTCACTGCTGGGCAGATCATAGGTGTCCTTTTTGGCTTTGCTCGAGAAATGCAGGGCGATTCCTGGTTGACCTGGTGGTTTAGTCATCTACCAGGGATATCCATCTATTTCCCCTAAAAGGACGCCTATGCCTATGACGGGTGTGCTTCATCTTTCGGAGTCGGAAGCCCCAACTTAACTTGGTTGGGTTGGGGAGGTCAACAAGGGAAGTCAACAGCAAACGGAAGGATGCCTCGCACTCCGCGCCCCAAATCCGCCGCGCTGCGAGCTCGAAACCGCCGCCGCGTTTCGAGCTGGACGTTGGGCCATGGCCGGCACCTCAGGGAGCCGACCGGTGTGCCCCTACCCTCGGCGGATTAGGACCAAGGCTCGAGGTAAAACGGAAGGGCCGCAGTGAGGGGCAGCAACCAACACACACACACACACAAATACATATTTATATATATACATATATAAATATATATATATATTCAATACATACATACATATATATCTATATGTATATCCACATAGCGGCTCTGGACTCCAAAAAGTCGCGCCAGTTTTTATCTTTCTCGGAGCTGTTGAGGCGTGCAGCCAATTCACCCAGCCGCCCCTGCAACTCTCACGAGGCGCTGGCGCCTCTGCTGGGCCTGCTGGAAGGGGTCTGCGAGGTCACCGCGCAGCGCCTCGGCATTGCTTCCATCGTCGAAGGTGGTTGACTTGGTGCCCGGCCATCCGGTTCAACTTAGAGTTTTGAGTCATGAGATCTTTTCATTTTGGTGTGGTTCAACTTCAACTTAGGTTTTGAGATCTTTTTTTTTCGTGTAGGAGGTGGTTGGATTTCCGAGTTCGGCCCACCAAAGGTTAGTCCCTGATCAGCGGATCTGCCCACGGACGGCCCAGTTTAGGCACTGGTCCATCAGTTTTTTCTCTTCACCGATGGAGTGACAGACCGGTCATCTGAGGGTGGCGGATCGGGAGGCAGGACTCTCGTTGTCCAAGCGAGCGAGCGATTGAGACTTGGGAGCAGGGAAGTGGGCACGATTCTAGGGATACCTTCCCCATTCTTTCCAGGATCCTTCTTTTCAGGAAACCATCAAAAACCAGGGAAACAACTGGTTTTTGAAAAGAACGATGGTTGAAAAGAATGGGGAATCAACCCCTAGAACGATCCCCTTCGGTCCCCAGTTTTGACCAGGGATCACTTGGCCCATGGGAAGTCATTCTTCTGGTGGTTTTCCCCAATGGTCATCCTATTTAAGGGACCTTTTGACCTGTCCCCATGGGCAATATGTCTTTTGGTGACGTCCATGTTCCTTTGTAGCCCTTGTTTGGCGGTGAAGTTTTCCCGAAGGTCGTGTGATGTTCTCCAAGTCATGCCGCGTTGTTTTTTTCCGTTCCCCGCGGCAGGTCTCACAGCAAGCCCAGTCGGCGCCTGGCTATGAGCGGTGGATTGACCAGGCGATGCCTAGCCAGGGGCATGTGGCTCTCGTTTTTTTTTTTTTTGTGTGTGTGTTTTGTTTTTGTACTATTGGTACCATGCCAGCTAGGTACCCTTCGCCAGTTTGCCAGAAACAATAGCTGTTCCTAAGGCGTTCGAGGTGTCCGAATTTCAATTGGAGTCTATAGTCCATTTGGCGCAAACATGGGGAAGTCACTCGATCTCCCCACAAGCATCAGGAGCGACAATAGCAACTCGGATAACTGCAGGGTAGTAAGGGCAATCCCAGCCATAGGCGGGAGCGGATATCCGCCTTTGAAATCCTTTACATGGTTCTGGGTCCTGAGGATTTTAATGCCGGGGGTTTGATGATGACTCCATCTTTTCGACTTGCAGGCTTTGGGGGATTCGGCTGGGCCGCTGTGGCTGCCATGCATCCGGGAGCAGTCCCTAAGGTCGTGCTCTGCGCCTTGGCAGAGGCGTGTCCGTGTCCGGAAACCTTTTTTTTTGGGGGGGTTTGCTTTGGTTCCCCAAGCCCATCCGAAAAAAATAATGAAAGAACAAAAGGTTGGCACGGGTTCAGCAAGGTCCTGAAAGGATGAAATTTGGACCGGTTAAAAGCGCGAATGCCAGCTGATTTAGGGTTCCACGGTGAAGCAGGTAGTTTTTGGATGTGGCCTTTAAGGAACCTTGTTGCTGCCTTCGTGCACTGGCCGCGTCGCCAAGCTTCGGTGCATATCCAAGGTGTCGGCGAATATCTCCGGGATCATGCAGCAGTTTCTCGCTTTGTGCCAGGAGCTCGCGCGCTCGGCCGGGGCTCAAACTGCACACATGCTCTGGCCTGTGAGCACCAGCGCTTGCGCACCTTTCGAGTTTTTGTCTGTTTCTTTTCTCAGGGTTGTGGGGCTTGGCAAACATGCTCTGGACTTGCACTCCTTTCCAGTTTTGATTGTTTCTTTTCCCGAATTTTATTGGGCCAAGCAAGGGCCCACGTCAGACCGCCAGGAGCAACAGCCGCGTCCAGAGGAGCTGCGCAGCCCAGGCGGCGGATGCAACTTGCAGAGTTCAACAGATGGCTGCCCCATGCTTCGCTGACCCCGACTGTGATGTAATCATGTCCCGGTGATGTGATGTGCAGGCCCCCCCCCGTTCCAAGCAGTGCGATTGCACGATGCTCCGTTTTGTTTTCCGGGCTGAACCGACCACTGCTTGTGTCGCAGCACTCCGTCGAGAAGCTGCGGAAGAACCAGAGCCGGCAAAACCGGCACCGGCGGATGAAGTGCTGTCAGCAACGCAGGCGGCTTGCAGTACGCATGCGTTGAGTGCAGCACCGGTCTGCGATTCTGCAGGCACCTTCTTCAACCCGGTTGGCCTCAATGGAGGAGAGTGGCCGGGGCATATGTTCTTTGCTTGGCGTGCCTAAAGTTTCTGTGACGCGCATCACATGTTGCCCTGGGTGTCTCACTTGCGTTGCTGCTGACGGTTGCTTCTTTTGCATTCATACCACGATACAACATGTGTGGTTCATACCCCAGTACATTTTACATGACACGTTCGAGTTTTAGTGGCTCAGAAATTCGTTCACGGTCTGGAAAGCTGTTGCGAGTGGTGCGCCCTCTCTTTGCCGTCGGAGTCAAATGAGTTTTCCGCAGGAAAGTCGGGACAGCAAGACGGACAGCCGTTCCAGCAGTGCAGGCAGGATGCCCGACCAAAAAGGTTCAAGACCGATTGGGAAGCTAAGAAGGCAAACAAAATTTGGTGAGGAGGTATAAGTGTTTGTAAATCCAGGCGTTGTGCCATGTGTTCCCTGGCATCAACTGTATGTAACGTATGTAACGTATGCTGGCCAGCAGGTCCAGCGTCGCTGCCTTTGCCACAGGCAGGGCCCAGTGACCCAATGAATTGGTTTGGCTGCCCTGCCTGCATGATGGAAATCTGTCGGCTGCTTCATCAGCTTAGCCAGTGGTTTGGTTTGCTTCCGCTCTTTAACCCTCGCAGTGGTCGCCAGCGTTGAAAAAATGGTCTGCCATGCGTGAGGCATCCCCAGTCACGCGCTGTGGGCAGGACTGTTGCGTGCCACGGTTTGTCATTTGGTCGTGGCTGCTTTCGCCCAATAGGGGCTATGGGGAGGGGGGCACCTGTTGGCCATTTGAGGCCTTGTCCTTGGCTTATCCTAGGCTTGGGCAGCTTTACCCCCCCCCCCCCCCCCCACCACTTGCTCCCTGGTTTTCAGCCGGACTTGCTAGGAGCAGCGCCAAAGCGAGCTGACAAGCCCAGGCGCAAAAGTCAGGCTGTTCATCTAGATTTGTGTTTGTTTCAAGGGTACCCATGTCACCAAAAGGAAATTCCCCACCCCCCCCTCCCCCAATTTTTTGGGAGCTCCAAATCCTTGCTTTGACATTCATGGGATTTTCACATCCTGATTTGGCAACCCACACACGGGTTCACGGACTTCGTTTACGTCTTGGAAGGCCGGCCTTCCATTTGGTGTCTGGGGACGGCGCTTCAAATCCGACTCGTAAGGCAACTTCCATTTGCTTCAGAAGACTTTTTTCTCCCCTGGTTTTGAGGGGAATCTATCACTGCTGGACATATGTTCATGGCCCAAAGCGAAGACCTTTTGACCGTTTGGTCGCTTTTCTTCCTGGGTCCTTTGGGCAAGTAAGGCAATGAAGGGTCGAAAGGCGATGGAAGTCAAAAGGACGCATGGGCACTGAGCTGAACTTTTTTGGAGCTGAAGTTGCCGCTTGTATTGGAAAGTTATGATTTCGAGCAACCCACCAGCCCAAGAGCCCAGCAGCCCAACAACAGCCCCAGCAAAAGCAAGAGCCCAACAAACCGCCAAGCCAACAGCCCAACAGCCAAAGTTGCAAAAGTGTAGTGTAGGACGCTTGCACTGAAAAGGTTGCGATTCTAGCTTGGCCTTTGCGCACGGCATCTGTGTTGAACACTTGTGACTTTTTGAGCTTTAGCTACTACAGTGTACTTTGCGTGCTGCAATTTGTGAGCTGGAGATGCCGCCAAATTGCACATCGCTAAAGCGTATTTGAAAGCATTCTTGGCCTTGGCCGACATGGCATGGGTGCATCTGGCAGGTGCTGCTGCCGGTTCAGCTGCGCAGGTGGGACGAGTGGCAAACGGCACAGGCCTCTTGAACAAAGCTGCGAGTGTTGTGCGTTGCTCAGGCGCCTTCGGGCAAGCGAGTGCGGGAGGGCGCTGAGGCGCGGGTTCTGGGGCGGCTAAGTTAGAATCGGGCCTTGATGGGGCACGAGCGCGTCCAACGGGCAGTGTAGAGAGAGAGAGAGAGAGATAATAAAAAGAGAGAACTCCAAGCTAATCCGCTCCGTGCTGTTTCCTGTTGTTACCTGGAATTTTGGGTGAAACTAAACCACCAGGAAACCGCAGGTTTCAGTCCATGTGGACATTTACCAGGGTTCCATTTCGGGGTCATCCTGTTTTCCAAGACGGCTTCGCTTGCAGAGCCTTGCCTCGCTTTAGCAGGACTTTGCCAGTCCCATCTCGGAGCGAATTGCCCAGGCTGGTGGGAGAATTTGCATGTGGGCACCCTTTGCAGCTTGCTTCGGGAAGCAAAAGGAAAACCACCATTTTGGGGGTACCCTTATTCGGTCATATCCGATGTGGCCGCAAACAACCTCGATGCATGTGAAGTGCAGGGGGTTTCGACGAGTCTTGCAGCTGGCATGCGCATGTGTTGCTGCATCACACATGCCTTGTCGCAACCACAAGCCGTTGCCGCGTCAGGATCTTCATGTCTGCTTGCCTAAAATTCAACAATGGACGAGAGTCCACATAGTTTGTTTCGTGGCAGTTGTTTCTCCAGAAAACGGCTTGATGCGCTTTTTGTGGTCCCCTGCTCTTCCCCCTGTTGCTCCTTTTTAATACTACTCGTCTTGATCCTCTTTTCACATCCTACAGGGGATCCGCAGATTCGCCGCATCCAAACGGTTAAGGTAGGACACGTTCGGCCAAGTCCGGCGAGGCGCCCTCGCCCATCCGGGCCTTGCGCTTGGGACCCCGGCCGCCCTTTTCGCCAGGCGCAAGGGGCGTGACGTTGCCAGTGGGTTTCCATGGGCAGGGGGCTTGCCTTGCCCGAAGTTTTGGGTGTAGTAAAGGTGTTTCCTTCATTTTCCACCAGCCAAAAAGTCACTGGGGTAAGGCTTAGTAAGACTTAACTCACCTTGCCCAGAAGCTTTGGGTGTACAGGGGTTAAAACAAAGAAACACTCTGGGCGCTTTGGCCTGGCCAACAAGAGCTTGCCTTGGGCCCGAGTGAGTGGGTCAGCCTGTCCCTCACCAGGAGCCCACTATAGAGAGGAGGCGAGTAGAGGCTGGGGGATGGGTCAGGTCTTTCTTTCTTCTTTTTTTTTGGGCTGCTTACGCACGCATGCGAACACACACCACGATTTTCTTCTTTGAGCTTGCACGCCTTGCACGCCTTCGTGGTCGCTGGTAGGCGCTGACGCACCCGAAGCTTCTCCCAGCGAGGCGGAGACCTATGCTTCTGCCATGCTTGAACGCCTGGTGGATCCAGCCTGTTCCACTAGGTTCTCGAAATGGGTGTGTGTGTGTGTGTTTTCCCCCCCACCCCCCACATAAATAAATAAACAATTTAAATACACAAATAAACCACACACTTATCATATACATGTATTTATCCTTTTATATATGGTGTTTTTCCTCTTGAACTCCCTTTAAAGCCGACCAACAAATGGGCTCCAGCTCAAAAAAGACATCCACATAGCGAGAGAGAGCTAGAGAAATGATTTCAACATGGCGCCAGTGCAACGGGCTCAGGAGCCAGCTCTAGAGAGTGCCAGTGCAGCTGACAGGCAGGGCGCTTGAGCTTGCCGCCAGCGGTGTGCTTTGAGTGAGGTGATCTTGAAAGAGGGCTCCTTAAAAGATACATTTTGCCCATGTGAAACATGGCTGTTCCCACCAAAATAAGGGGAAACCACCATTGACAAGGATCCCTGTTAAAGAGAGATGTGGGGGTGTCTCCTTTTTCGATGGCACCCTCGGTGGGCAAATTCTGAAGGAACAAAGAGAAACACCACGGGGACAGGTTGACGCGCCGGCGGTTCTGACTGAGGGAAGGAAAGGAAAACACCAGATTGACGCACCCAGGACAGACAAACACAATAATGTAAGAGTTTCTCAAAATCGGGGACCCTTAGGTACCCTAATTGGCTTCCCTTTAACGCCACCCAATACGGGAGTCCGATGCCAAAAAATGAGGCGCACCCATTTGTGGGAACTCAACCGCTCGAAAAGCCGCGGGTGCCTGTGTGTTTGGTTCCATGTACGGTTCCATGTTCCCCTATTTTCAGACCCAGGTGGTTTTTTCTATCGGTTTCCCTTTAGAACCATCCAAAACGAAATGTCCGATTCAAAAACTTGAGGCACGCCCAATGTTGGGCAGCAACAGGCCTCGAGCGTTCCAGGCCCTTCAGATCCGGCCTGGCGGCGGCGGTCTTTGCGCAGGATTCCACCATCGAGCCCACAGCATCTCGGCGGGTCTCGGGGAGGGTTGGTCCGTTTCGGCCAGAAGGGGCACTCAGAAAACAAGCAGATGAGCACACAAACACAAACACGGGACACACAGAAACGCAGAGACAAGCAAAAAACATCAAACAACAGGAGCGCACACAAAAAAGCACAAGCACATAAAACGAACACACAAACAACAAACGCAAACACAACCCCAATCCCCCACGCCAACCACAATCATAAACCGAAACACAAACAAAGACACACATACACAAACACAAGTACAAGCGCACAACACAAGCACAAGAACAAACAACAAGCAACCACAACAGCACACCAACAGCAACAAAAAACACACATACACATCAAAACAGCACACAAACACAAACACACGCACACAAATACACGACACAAACACACCACAAAAAAACACAAACACCCAACAACCCAGAAACGCAACAACACACAACAGCACAAGACAACAACACAAACACACAAAGACACAACAAAAACACAACACCACGCACACACAAATGACACAAAACAACACACAACCACAAAACCACAAAGCCACAAAAACACAAACTCAGAAACACACACACACACAAGCACACAGAAGCAGAAACACATAACCACACAATCAGGCAAACACACAAACACACACACAAACACATAAAACACACACACACACACAAACACAATGCACATATGCACGGAGCACACCGTCACGCAACGCACACAAACACACACCAAGCGCACACACACACACACCCACACGCAGACGCACACGCACACGCACACGCACACGCACACGCACGCGCACGCGCACCCGCGCGCGCTCGCACCCGCGCGCACGCAAGCGCACGCATGCACGCGCGCGCACGCACACCGCGCACGCACACCGCACACTCACACCGCACACGCACACCGCACACGCACACGCACACGCACACCCACATACACACACACCCACCCACGCACGCGCATGCGCACGGGCACGCGCACGCCCACGCGCACGCCCACGCACACGCACACGCACACGCACACGCACGCGCACGCACGCACGCACTCACGCACACGCGCACACACGCACACACGCACGCTCGCACACACGCACACACGCACACACGCACGCACGCACGCACGCACACACACACACACACTCACCCACACACACACACACCACACACACACACGCACACCCACACACACACCTGCACACACACACACACCTGCACACACACACACACACACACACACGCACACGCACACACACACACAGACACACGCAGACACACACACACAGACGCACACGCACACACACACACACACCCCCACGCCGCCACACGCACACCCACACGCACGCGCACGCG